>JAQGBY010001568.1:0-28413 GCA_034698785.1 Mycogona germanica | reverse complement strand
CCCTATAATTTAAGACAATTTCAAGTCTCAAAATTGAAATCTCTCAAAAATAAGAGCGAAAAAAGTCTCAAAAATGATACCTTCTCTCATAAAATATATTGGATTATCTTAAAAGATACATAAATTGTCTTAAACGACATTTCATCGTAAATTAAGACCACACATTTGTCATTTTTAAGATATCATTTTTAAGTGTGTATGTGTGCTCGCGCCATTTATTGCAGTGCAATGGTGAACACGACTTAACCAAACATCTGTTATCATTAAAGTTAGTCCATCACCAGATTGAAGAAAAAAGTATCACATTTATTGAGCAATTTTCTCACTAACGAAATAAGTTTGGTGGACAAGCATTGGTTGGGTTAAGCGGACAAAATGGCAGTTCAGATATAGCAGAAAAATAATTACTCAGCGCGGATGTAATGTCCGATCGCGATTATGTCACATGCACAGTCAATGAGAATCAGACAATTGGACACCAGTTGCGGTGAGCGCGTCCTACCTGCGCCTGATGATTGTGGTGGAGTCGCCGTCTGGCCTCGTCGAAGTCGGCGCTGATCCAGGCCAGGCACCGACCGAATCGCTCCGGTCCGGTTAGGTCTTCGAGCGGCAGGGAGACGGAGTGGGCGCGGCGGCACCGCCAGGGGTTGTCCGAGCCGCCGCCGCTCTCTCCGACGGTGGCCGGACGGACGGGCACCACGTCCGGCAGCGGCCCGGCTCCGGACAGTCGCCACTCCCACGGCGCGGTGGCCGACGACCCGGCCTCCACCTCCTCGCCCTCGGCCAGGAAGGCGTTGTCTTCCAGGTCGGAATCGTCTAGATCGAGACCTGTAATGGAGGAAATTAAATTTTACGAAAACACATTAGAGTTTTTATAATTTTCTTTCTCTTGCTGGAGTTGCTTCCAGAATCTTGAAAAGTATTTTCAATTTCTATTCAAGGAAGTAGTGCGCACTGTGCGCACTTCGTTAGCATTTAAAAAACATCGTTACGGTATCGAAATAAAACAATTTTAAGGGGAAAGTCATTTTAATATTTAATTCATTATTGCAACCGACATCAATGAAGTACCGTTCACTATTTCCATGACGTGTCCCGGAGAGAAGCACTCGCGTAGGCCGAAAGAGTAGTTTATCGCCAGGCGGCGCTGGCAGAAACGCTTGGCGGGTGACAAATGTCTTCCGCGGCGCCCGCCATTTGTATTATAACGAAAGTTGCGTAACAACAAAAAAATGAAACTTGTCACCAAGTGCAAATGGAAAGCCAGCATGCGCGCGAGCGGCACGGCGATCCGGCAAAATGCCAAAGTGGTAATTATGCACATTACGTGGCGGCATATAGCGGGGCGAATAGGGAAAAGCACGCCGGAAAACGAGGTATACGCGGGTGGTGGGGGAGTGAAACCGACAGCACTGGCAGTACCCCATTAAGTTGATGCATGATAACGACGAGAGAGAAAAAGAGAGAGAGAGGAAGAATTGAACCCGGGTGCCCACCATCTCGCTCTCATCCCGGTTCTAGCCTTACTCCCGGGTCCACCACCCCCGAATATTGTACATGGCATGCTTATATAAATGCGAGGCAGGAAATTACGCTTATTAATAACGCGGTGATCGACTGAGTAAACACGGCCCATTTGCGTCCTCGCATCCGCGCATGCGCGTAGCGGGCGAGCCATCAACGTGACATTATCATTATTGTTATTCATTTTCCGTGGAACTGATTTTTTTTTCTTCAGCCATCATCCGCGTGGGTCTTGTACGGAGTTCGCGGCGGGGGGTTTCAGCTTGTGACGTTTTTTATTTATTTCCAAAGCAATTGTATTGTCAAAAAGCATCAGCCTCAATTTGACTGCTCGCATTTGGCATATACTGTACGAGACAAATGGTTCCCATAACCGTCACTGGTGGTGCTCACAAGTTGTTCGGTTGGTTATGTTAGACTTTTGACTGTGGGCGGTGTTGACTATTGACAGAAATTAATAAATAATTAATAATTAAAAACTATTGAATGAAAATCAAAAGATTTGGAGAACGGTGGACTTCATCTATCAATCAACGAACAACAAATCGAAATGCCAATATTAATTAATAGATGTAGACTTGTGATAATAAAGAGCAAGGATGTCACAAGAGAGGAAATTCCACCGAACGACGATGCAGAAATAAGTGAAGAAAATGTTCTTTCTGAGAACTCTGTTGTTGCTCAATGCTGTGGTGCAAAAAGTTGCAAATGGAGACAAATGTGAATGAATTGCATGTGTCGGTGACGGATTATTTATTTATTTTTTCGGCTGTAAAACTGAAAGAATTTTCTCGCTCTCACCAGAGCATGCAGAAGGAAAACGCTCATTGTCCCGTTTGATTAAGAGACGCTCTCTCGGAGGCAAGTCGGGTCTCCCAGAAGCAAACCTATTAAATGATTAATGGACAATATGCAAATCGTCAAGCGATCTCGTTGGTGCGTTTGAGCCTCGGCAGTGAATTATGGAAGGGTGGGGGTGGGGTGGGAGGAGAGAGGGAAGACGGGAGAGAGTGTGGGAGGAATATTGCTTAGACCGCAAAGCGACAGTTCATGTGTTTGACAAAAACAATGCGATAAGAGTTTCGAATTTAAGAACATAGATACTACAACAAAAAGAAATCCAACTCAGTTTTAGTCGATTTAATTTAAGTACACTCTTTTTGAACCCTTTTGGAGTTCGTATCCCATACATTATTTCGGAAAAAATTCCTTTCAAATTTGTATCAATTTACTAAGTTTAAATAAGGATGTGTGAATCGTTCTAATTGTGATAATAATTGCGCGTATACCAACAATTTTCTTTTTGTGCAAAACAGAATTTTCTATTTTGGTGATTGTTCTCCGTACTCGACTTGCCCCTCCACCCTCGCACCCTTTGGCAACTCCTCCTCTCTGATCCTCTACATTATGGAGGACAGCTCTTCATATAATTTACATATTGTTCTCCCATTCTGCATGCAGAGAGCAAGCGGTAATTATCATTGTCTCTCCGGCCGCCCTTTCCCTCCCCCTGTCTCGCCCCGACTTCAGAATGGTGCGGTTGGAAATCCAAATCGATAGAACGACCAGTTATAATTGCCGCACTTGCCACCGGTGGCGCTTTAACGATCCCTCGACAGAAGAACAAGAAAAAACCCATATTAAAATAATTAATCGTTATCGTCTGATGTATATCCACCGGCGAACCACTTTTTATCGCAACGACAGAAACACACAAGCCATTGAGTGACTGCTGAATCGGATCAATATACAAACGGCCAAGCAGCGCCATCTCACGGACTTCCCCCAATTATTTGGTTGAGTGACGTTTTCCGAATGGTGGCGCCTTCGGGCTTCATTTCTTGAAGCAGGGCTATTTATGCCGTTCTTATAATTGTTCATTTGAGGACGCTCACTTCGTTTGAATGGTCCCCTTCTATGATGTTACATCCTGAGACCCAACTCGAGCTTTATCTTTCCTAAGGAGACCTCTTAATTCATGTGTGTACAAGGAGTTTCAGGAGGATATGCGCTACCAGTTTGACTTATGTGTGTGTGTTCTGCGAATAATTAGTTTCAGCAACGCTTCAACCTCTTAAGAGGCCATGGGTTCGATTTTGAGAAGACTCTTCATTTTTTTGCTACTTGAAAATAATTTACCCAAGTCTGGTGAATGTGTCATATTTTGTAATTACCGGAATACGAGTCGGATTTGAATCTTGATTGCCCAAGTCGACTACGAGTGTTTTAATGCAAATCGTTTCGAGGGCGAGAGAAACGGGGAAAAAAGTGTCTTGAGATTGGAATATTAATTAGTAGTTGGAGAGAATTAGGCGCAACGACCAAATATGTTGCTCGGAAAGTCCGCATCTTAATCGTTATGTTAATGTGACACGAGTGCAAATTAACTTTACTGGTGCGCGCATGCACTAACTTATTGTTGTGAGGATTTTTTTTCACCCTTACCCTCACTTCATTATTTTATATATATATATTCAATTAGTCTTGATTTTTCGCGCGTAGCAAATTGTGAGTGGGCCATCAGTATAATGCACTCACCCCCCCTCACTCGAAATTAATAACTGAGGAGCCTCCTTTCCTGTGCTCCACGTAAATTGGTCCATAAATCGCGATAGACGTAGTGAATTTAGCGTCGAACCAATCATGCTTACGTCTACGAACACTGGTTTATTAGTTATGCGAGGTGTTAGCTGAAGTGATTTAACAGTCTGCACAATATTCCTGGAAATCAGAGATGCGACGATGATTCAACTAGCGATTTTGCGCAACAGCCGACAAAAAAGGGAAGCAGCTTGATGCCAACTTAGAATTAACCTTTTCAAAATGTTAACGGATCAAACATACCGTTAAAATAGTTCACATCACAGAACGTGTTTAAAATCAAAGAATTACAATACCAACTTTTTCATAGTTACAAAATAGAGACTTTGCAACACTACATTTCGAAATAGTAACTTCAAATACATAGGAAATTGCTCTGCGCGGCAGCAACTCTTCAGGGGCGTGATAGTCTCGAATTTGTGTACCCCCGCATGGAAAATTGTGGGGGGGGAGTGACAATGGAATCAGAAGGCAGTTGCACGAACTGGTCAGTCCGGCATCCGCACGCATGAATGAACATACAATTTATGGTTGGCTCAGTCGAGAGTCCTTTCATAATTACAATTCATTATTATAAGATATATCATTTTCGGGTGGTGGTGGTGGTGGTGGATGGGGGAGGGGGTTATCCCGGTTAGAAGGCGTTATGCGAGTACATACGTGATGCACATTTGAAAAGTAGAAAATTGTTTTTTTTTCTTAACTCCTTCTCAATGCGGCGCACACACCTTCATTTGAGATTGGCCACGCATCTTGGCACTCTTATCTGGACGTCTCATCGCTGGTCCAGCAAAACCAGGCAAAACGCACGTACGACCAACACACACACACACTAGACAACAGTACCCGTTGTGAGGAAGGACCAAAACGGGCATTCGCCCAGGGTGCAGACCACGATTGATTTCAGTTGATATTGATGGGCGCAAATTTTGTTAAAATGAAATGATATCATATCAAAAAATAAATAACATCATTAAGAGGATAAAAGTGTGATTTTTATCTTTATCACATTTACAAAAACCTTCAAGATGATTTTACAATTTATTTCAACAGTGTTGGATTACATGAACTATTGTTTTTAATTTTTGCCCAGGGTGCATGATCCTACAAAATTAGTCCCTCCCCTCACTCTTACACGATCCCGGACGGCACCATCGGAGACAAAATCACTATTCCACCACGAAGGCATCGACCTTTTTCTGTGGCCACCAAAAACAGACAAAAAAACCACATCACCGACTTATTCGGATCTTATCATTACGGCCTATCTGCGAACGTAAATAAGCCCCCCCCGATACAGAATGCTATACATACATAAATATATTTATTAATGGTCTTACGTTCTGAATATTCGGCTTCGGTCGTGGACTGTGCGTTCGAAACGAATTATTATTGCGATATAAGTGACACGCGCGATGAATTTTAAAAGCTGGTTTTCTATCCACAGAGAGCATTATTTTCGTTGGCGTCACATAACATGTCCAATGTGACCACCGTATATCATATCTTCCAATTCCCTCCCTCCCTCAGCCATTGTGTATTGGTCAGTACGTGCGGCTGGCACAATAAGGAGAACCGCGACCGCTAGGGGGCGTGTGTCAATCTTTTGTGTCTCGGGTGATGGGCACCAATTTTTATTATTATTTTTTTTAGTATTCGGTTCGCCGCCAAAGTGGTGTCTTCACGGTCCCCCGGCCTCGTTTAGTGCAACACAAAACTGGGAGGGAGAATTGGACTCTGAAGTTGAATTGGATGGGGCAGAATGGACTCGAGATTTACGGCCGGCGTTTATGCTCTTTTGATGACCACTGATTGATTAGGCGTAGCTTAGGACTGGCTCTCTTCCATTCAGATGATATATATTTGCCATCCGACTCGATTCTTCGCCCCTCCTCTTCCATGGCCGTATCAGGACCTCTTCCTGACTCGACCCACATACCGACAAACGAAATACGGAATTTAATATATCTGGCCACTTTCCTTTAGATAAAATGGTAGTTGAGCAAAATTTAAATAAAAAATTGAAGCAGTTGTCTATAAAAATTTAAAGTTCAAAAAGATTTATAAATTTTTGGCTCTTGGAAACAAAATTAATAGAAATGAAAATTAAATTTTACCACATTTCAAATAGCTTTCTAACCGTCAATCATATTAACATTTCAACAACAAATCAATTTTACGAATCTTCGTCAAAAATAAGACTTGCCGTAGCCCAGTCGGTATTGCGACTAACTGGCTCGGTGGTCCCGGGTTCGATTCCCGTCGCGGGCTCTGAATCAAAACACGTGAACATCACATGACATGACATGATCGCTCTCTCACGCCACGTACAACACCTTGAAGGAAGTTATTGCACAAATTCCATAAGAATTACTCGAGTTTACTTTTTAAAAGCGCGTAAACAAGAGTGAATCACAACATAGGAAACCGTGCTGATGACATCGCGACTCTTTCACCTGATTGGTCTATAAGTTTGCTTCGGGCGCACAAAAAAACATGGAAAAACTTTATCCTTTATCCACATAGGTGCATAAAACGTTCTAGTTTTGATATTCACAATAATCGTGTTGTACTCGTTCTCTCTGCCAACTGGGCTACGACGAATCGTACAACTCACATGCACTTCGCACTCACATTCAATTAACATGCGAATTACACTGGAATCATGTGCGGACGTCACGATTGAACTTGAATTTCATCGTTCTGTCTAAATTTCGGAGAACCATAACCTTTCAAAAAGTTATTGAATCGAGAAAAATGATCATTACGAAAACATTTGTTATGAAATCATTGCGCTAAGATCGTCACTTAAAAGCAAACACACTTCAAAATGGCTAGAAGTAACGGTTTAGCTTATGGCATGACTATACTACTACTGTACGTGCAAGTTTTTTTTGCTATCAGCGGAAGGACGTAACACAGGTCGCACAAATCCGTGTAGTCATTCAGATGACATCTCTCACACTCGTTTTGATAAAACCACTTTTTCCTAGACCCCGGCATCCACAATCCACATCTACCTCTCTACATACAAGCAGATAAATCATCCAAGCGATCTTTATACACGAGCACGTACCTGTATAATCGTACACAAATTGACAAAAAAAAACAGATTCCAGATGGATTGGATTATCACAAATAGAATTCTTATATATTTCTGGGAGATCAAATCCCACTTGGCAGCGAATCATTCTTCAGTAGAGTGCTCGGTAACACATACCGGTAAACCGGACATCTGATATAAGAAATTGCTCGCGTGATGCGTGAATTTGGTTCTCGGTAGTTGACCTACCCCGAGCTTAATTTGCGTGAGGATCACTTAATTATGCGCTATACAGGTTGCCCAAATTGAAATCCTCTTCACGCACGCCTGAGCATAGGTGTTCATATTCAATTCACTCGTCCACGCACTCGGTAGCAATTTCAGGTAACACTTCAGTTGCATATGAAAACATCAGATGGTATTGCAATACCAAATTTGCCCTACATCTGGAACTCTGATTTTAAAAAATCGGATTGAATTAATTATGTTTCAGTTTACGACAGGTTTTTTTCTCCAATTCGCTTTGTTGGGCGAATTTGTCGGCTGGCAGTCAAAAGGTCTCATGGGGCTCATGAGGCACAAATTGTTGTTAATTCTATGCTCCACTGGGACAAACGTCTCTCAAGTGATAAATGATACTGAGTTATATTTATGGGTTGGTAATCAAGGATGAGGTGGGGATGAAAGTGGGGTGGTGGAATGACGCGTATATGCATATAAATATGTCAAAATGGGAGGGGGGTAAACGTGTGACGAACCGTGTGAACTGGTCAGCTTTCGATTCGCCATGGTCAGCTCATTTGCGTGCCATCGGGAGTTGCGTGCACGCAGGTGAGCCGTGCGTGATGCACATGTGCAGGTAACCCCCGAACCACTCTATAGTCTATGGCGGGCAAATCTGACGACATGACAAATTGGTTATCGGTTGGGCGAGGTCGAGTCGTGGGTCAAACGGCAGGCGAAGATGGATTGATCTTGGGAATTGATAATAACCACATGACCACATCGCAGATTGGGGTATTTTAAAACGCGATGTTGTCGCTTGTAGCATGAAAAAAGGACATCAATTTGTAGGACGGAAAGAACGAAAATTCGTTGATATTGTCATCTGGGTAATGATGGTGGATGGTATGTTACAGCGTTATCGTTCTTTTCTGAATTAGTATTTACCCATTTTTGAGTACTGTACTCGGTTAGCCAGCGACATGCTCAAGGGGATATTATGCTTTCCCGCACTGACTTCGCAATGCTCCAATTCCCTTATTGACTGTCGTAAATTAAAAATTCGAATTTCAACAAATCTCTTTCTAATGCCCCCAAAATAATTATAAAAGTTAAACAAGTTGTCGTGCACTTTTCCACCTATTAGGTCTACTTCCTGACTTAATTTAAATGGTTCAACTTACCGTTCCCCTAATTGGCCCCTCATGACGTAATGAAATCAAAATGGCCGTTAACAATGGATCGTTTAAACAGTCCCGAGTCAGTCAAGGCGAACGTGTCAGACACAATCGGCTAATTGTTGAAACCCATTTAGTATCCGCATAACCCTACAGACGTCTCCAAGTACGAATAAGTCGGGAATTTGAATAGGCAAAAATTGCTTTAGCCTGGTTGTTAGATTTCGTGCGAGATCGTAATTACGAAAGTGACGTAACGCGATCCACTTGACTTAATTTATTCATGACCAGAATTGCGACCCAGTTGACGACAAAAAAACCAAACAATGCATCCACAATAATTAATGGGCCAGCACTAATTTAATGACCGCAGCTGTGATTTGGACGTCGCGACAATCTGGCAGGACGGCAGCATTATACAGGAGACGTGTCAATAGACGCCATGATAAAAATAATGGCTCCAGGTTGCAGTCTTGTTTACACTCTCGCTCGTACACTATCGCTTGTACATGCATCACAATGTTGCTGCGATGTACGTCAATGTTTACTTGCGGGGGAGGGGGAGGAGGAGGAGAGAGCTCCGAGTGACAAGAAGCGCAGGGTGACCCCCCACCCCCATTGAAATCGGCGCTCAAATACATACAGTACACACTACTGTAGAGGGCGAGGAGGCCAGCTTCCTTTTTTCGCACATCATGAGTCATATCGTCAACAGGACTGTTTGGGGTGAGGCGCAACGACACCTGTCAAATGCACGTCAACTCGAGCACGGACCCAAAATTAATGGCAATTTGTGTGGCGCGCTAACCGCGGAAGTTGAAAATCAAAATAATTCGATCAAACAAATCCTAAAAACTAAGCTACGATGGTTTCATTTAACAGAAAAAAGAGAAACTTTAATTCTGGGATGTCAAATTCATTGTACAATTATTTTTAAAATTCTGTGATCATCCAAATGAGAGTCAGAAACCCCAGTCAGTATTGCAACTGACTGTGGCTAGGCGGTCCCGGGTTCGATTTCCGGCGCGGGCTTTCGATCATTCGATTATTCGATACCGGGGTACTGGTGTAACTGTGCCCGCCCTCAAGTAGTGCCTAAGATCCACGAGGGGTCTAAAAAACATGTATTGCAGTGAATCTAAAAAACATGTATTGTACTGTAAATATTTTTACTCTTGTAAATAGAGCAGCGTCCGGCTTGATTTGGCAGTTCCTACCTACGCCTTCTTAGGATTTTAAAATCCAAGTACAGTAAAGTACAGTAGCGAAAACGACAGTCTAAATGCCCGGATTAAAAACCAGATTATCGTCAAATATAAAATAGGGACAATGTCAAATATCTATAACGTGACGCAACTTCGAAGGAGGTGCAGCTCAACTTTTTTTTTCTTGATTCGTTTAAGTCACTTCGCAGGTAAATTGTAGAAATTTCTAAGGAACATCCCCTCCACTCCCCCGTGTGTCTGTTTACATGACACGCGATGATCTATTTGCAGAACACGCTTCCGATAAGGCAATAAATAATAAGACCGACACATATACCCACTGAGTATAAAGGGGGTAGAGGCCTATATCTCAATAGCCAGATTAGGAAAATTTCGTCCATGTTCTTCCGACTTTCGCATCCGAAACCGAATAATAAAAAAATATGCCGCGATCGGAATAAATCAAGTTCCTCTGTATCCCGTAATAAATATATGGAGAGGACGTCGCCAGCAGATAATGTCCAACAAACATCCTCCCAAGACCTGAACCCCGAAATGCCAACATTTCCTCGATTTTTATTCCAGGTTGCACTAACAAGCTCCGGGGAGAAACAATTCGATGAGAAATGTGAGAAACTGCGCCACTTTTTTCTGGACCAATTGTACCGGAAGTAACCGCTTATAGAAAAATCTGTCAATCGCTGCTCATACCATTTAAACTGCGCGGAGCTTCCGTTGCAAGTGCAGGAAGAACTTTCTTCCATAGGCTCGCGTAGAGATCTCGCTCTCCAAGAGCAGAACTGCGCGGAACTTCCGTTGCAAGAGCAGGAAGAAGTTTCTTCCATAGGCTCGCGTGGGGAGCGAGAATGCTGAATTCCGCTGCGCGGAACTTCCGTTGCAAGAGCAGGAATAATTTTATTCCATGTGCTGGCGTGGAGCTCCAACCATGTGCTCCAAGCGCAGCACTAAGTGCACTTAAATGGACATGAGGCCACATGAGGTTCCGGACCACTATTCATGCAGGGACCGAGAAAGAGCAGAGGGAGGGTGAAAATAAAAGAAGGGGGTGTCGAAAAGAGAGGCGAGAGAGTTTGAGAGCGTAATTAATCACAAACTTGTCCCGCTGACACTAGCCCATTTAAATTATACGCCGAGCGGCTTATGTACAGTGCGCATATCTGTATCCGGCGTGGCTCTTGCGTGTACAGCGGCGCAGTGTTTGTTTATTTGTTGTTGTTTGGCCAGGGAATTAGGAGCCCGATGTATCAAAAGCCGAAACCCCCCCGCTCAATTTCTGTAACACTTTCGTCCGCATGCATGTATATGGGCATCGACGTAATATTTATTTCAGGCACGAAGTCATCGTGTCGAGTTTTTAGTTTTTAGGCCGAGCTGGGCAAAAGGGAACTGAAAACGGAAAAGCTGTATCCCTTACTTTTTCAATCGCGGCTTATCTGTAGTAGACCTACATAGAATGGCCGCACGTTGTGATTTCGAAAAAGGAGACGGTGGTGGGTGGGTGGGATGGTGGATGGTGGATGGGGTAAAGCTTACTTGTCGTTTTTCTGTAAGTCGCGAAATTGAAACGACTTGCCAGTTATGTTAAATGGCGGGATCTCCGTGAGTGTGTGAATATACAAATGCATTTTGCTTGTTGAGATGAAGACGGGGACGCAATTTAAATTAATGCTCGATTTATTTTATGGCGTGTCAGAAACACAAACATGGGCGGTTTTCGCTCCACACGAAGGCAGTCTGAAATTATTGGAATCTAGTATATACAGTATATAATGTCTATTCCGGTCAATGCGTTTTTTGTGGATGTAGGCACAAATTCAGACGCGCGTTTCTCATGCTCAAAAATAATTTGATCATTTGTCAAATCTGTTCTCCGTTATTGCAAGTAAAAATCGTCAGGCGAAAAAGTAAGAAGTGTCAAATGTAGGGGGAAAGAAACGCGGTCGCAGATATAAATCGAATTATATACACTTAAAATTTGAATAGGAAAAATGTGGATAAAGTATTGAGCAGTCTCATTCTATGGATTAGGAGGTCGTGCGTTCGATCCCGTAACGATACAGAAGGGATGACAAGAGGTCATTTTTGCCTACCCTTCAAAAAGGGTTCATCGTAAAATACTTTGTCAGGAAATATCAAAATCGAGACTCAGTGAAATTCTTGAGATCTTTCAATCTCATCAAATCCTGTAGAGTATTGTGTTGTTTACTGTACAAGCAATTCTTGCACAACAGAAGATCTCAAGCAAAATTGCTAAGCCGACACCTGGACGCTCAGAAAGCTACCTCAAGTAACATTTCAGATGATCTCGTCTTGTGTCACAAAACGCCATTTTGTTTACAATTTAGCTGTGACATGTTGGCTGGGTTGCGTCCGTGCGAAGAACTCCTTATACAAGGACGCGTGTGCGATGCCACCAGATAAGCGAATGACGCGACCTCTACCTGAAGTTCTAACTGCATGTCTTGCTTAAGACACAATTTATATACTCGTACGTTGATGTCACGTCGCGTTTTGCTATTGTTGACGGCGATGAAGAAAAAAAATCAACTAACAACTCCTCACAACTTGAGTTAGTGAGAGCCTCTCCTCGCCAACCCCGCCCCACGCCACCAATAAACATCCCCACCCCTACCTTCTCTATCACCCCCCCCCCCCCCCACTGACGCCCCCATCGACTAATTATTATCATTGTGCCAAGCGAAAAGTGTGATGTGGACGCAGGCCACAAATGGTGGTGGAGGTGGTGCGGTGGAAAAAAGGGGAAATGATAAGCCCAGGGAATCATCGTGTGTTTGCACTTGGCTTCACGGTTAAAGAAAGTTCTGTTTTTGTCTTGAACGAAGCTGACACGATCGTTCAACTCACCTGAGCATGTAATTGTTTAAGTATTCAGTGTTGTTTTTTCTTGTTCGAAAATGGCATAATGCCGAACCCAACAATCGCATCAAACATCTCGAACGAACCATGCTTGGTTGAGAGGCTGTTCGGAAATTGTTTCGTTCTTGGGTAAACAACAAGTAAAAAGATTTTTAAAAAAATGCACGAAAAAAATTCCGTTCCATTTAATTCGTAATGTGCGTAACTGTAAACAAATTCTACAGCTTTATGCAATTTGTGTTGGACTTGTTTTTAAATTAAGAGATACGAGATGAATAAAATTGTTTTGAGGCAACGGTGAGTAAATTCACAGAATATAGGAAGACTTGACAGTATATTTTTTATGTTTTCTTGTTGCGGTTAATTATATTTGTTGTTTTTAAAAAAAAAGGACGAACATGTCCTCACAACATTGTAAAAATAACAGGTATTCCGAACGAAAAGTAGTTACCGATTTATTTCGAACTTCGAAGCTTGTTTATTTTATTTTTTTAGTAGTTGTCTTACAGCGCGGGGTGTGTACAGAGCACACTGTACGCAAAACCATTGTCAACCTGTATATGACCATCAAGATGTTGGAGGGGGGAGGGGGCGTTGGGAAAAAAAGAGGGATGGGGAGGAAAGGTGGGTGTGGATAAGGAAGGGGGAAGAAGGAGGAGGAGGAGGAAGGAGCACGCGCGCGTGCCCAGTGTCTGGGCTTGGCCCGCCCGATCCGCGATAATAAACGAAACACAAAAGGCAACAAAACTGGTTTCGTTGTGACCACACTTTGCTTGTTCACCACCAGGGGGCAAACAAACGCTAAAAAAAACCAACACTCGAGTGTACCGAGTACCCGGGTGAGGGGGGGTAGGGGTAGGAGGGGACAGAGAAGGAGATAGAGCTGTTTTTTTAAAAAAAATATTATATTGTTGTTGTATCCCTGACCGAGAAGAAGACCTGCAAGTTCGCGTCGGGCACGCCCGCTAATATTCTGGACAACGTTAGGCAACGTGACCAAATAATGTCAGGTTTACATTCGTAAACACACCGCACTGAAAAATAGTAGTCGCAGTTGTTGTGTTGTTTCGAAGACGATGGGAAAAAGATCAACAATAATGAGCTCATGAAGTTGGAATATTTTGCGATTATTAAAAGTCTGTAGTAATTCGTCTTCTGAGAGACCCAATGTTGGAATCTGAAGGATTTCCATCCCACCAAATTTCACGGAAACCTCATTCAAATTTTACCCGCAAGCAGTCCCAAGAGAGGGACCTATGGCGGGGGTCGAAAGACCAGTTGGGGACAGAAATGGATTTATTTTAAAAGGCTCTGGATTTGAGGCTCTGTCAGACAATTCCACTGTCGGGAAATAGGAGTTAAAATATGACGCAGATGTACATTGAAGCTCGTTCACGATTCTAGTGTGGCCCCTTCTACTTCTATTAGGAGCTGGGCACATAATTTCCCCGATATCAACAATTCCCCTAAAAAAAACAATGCTTGCTTTACTGTCTATAGGTTATTGCAACTTTTTTCAGGTTGCAATGTTGTTGCGTTTATGAGGCATGAATGTTATGAATCTGTGGGCGCGATACTTTCGAACGTCGACACAGGGTCTCATGAGATTATTCTTGGGGATCAAGATTTTCTGCAACATCTGTGTTCACAACAAAATCAAACGTCACGACTGCGTTTGCTTAAATCGAAGACGCCATTTTTTTTGTTAACGGAGCGTCGTTGCGCCATTCAAGTCACCCGTGCAAGAACCAAATCGTTCGCTCGCGTTCCAAATCCATCCTCAAAACTCGTTTCCACCGTTTTGCGCTTGCATACACATTGTGAAAGCAGGTGACCTTTTTTCTTCTCTCCATTCTTACATGTATCTTGTTGGCGTTCGCTCGGCCAGTGCCAGTGGAGAGAGAGAGAACGTGTCTTAACCTTTCCAGACTTTCCTTTTCTGATTCGCCACCACCCCACCCTCCGTCCACCTCCGTCCACCTCTCCCCGCCAGGCAACTACTCTCTCGCTCCGACCAAAAACGTATCAATCAACAAGTGGCGAGGTAATTGACCCCCGCGTCGAAAGAGACTCACCGTAGCGTCTTGCGCGCCTAGCGGATGGCCAATTGCTCGGTGGTGACGCCACCACTCGATCGCCTCGGGGTGCTCCCGTCAGTGCCACCACCACCACCACCACCCAGCCACCTCTGCGCCACTCCAGGACAAAAACACGCACGCACGGGCAGGTGGGAAGTGCCCCTGGTGGATGATGCGCTTGCAGTTTTCCCGCGCTTTTCTCCAGTCACGGTCATTGTCACGTGACGTGACGAGTCACCTTTGCACAGTTCTGAGAATTGGGTCCGGATTCGGTGGCCGGGATATCCCAATTTTATAAATTAGGACTAGTTTTTCTCATTTAAAAAAATGAAATGATAAACCCGACCAGAAAAATTGAAAATAAATTTATGATTTTGCAATATTTAGCAAACGTTTTGCAAAAGTTCAAACTGCAGCAAGAAATAATTACACGGCTCTGTCCTGTCTTTGTTCTCTTGTGCTTAAACTTTTCACTTTCATCGTCGACTTTTCACATCTTTTTCGTGTATGGTTATTTTATGGCGCTGCCTGTAATAGCCATATCACGATGCATATGCCCTATTAACCAATCAGTCAACCAATTAATTCGAAAGTGCGATCGAACTTTTTATTTTGCCTTTGTAAGTTGCGATCTCGGTTATCGGAACGATTTCACTCCAACTTAGAACATTCTGCATTACGTAAAATTGAATCGCAAACATGACGCCTGAGTCTGTCGTATGGAAGTTGCAAAAATAAAACAAGAGCGTGTGTCATCTTCTTCAAACTCACCTTCGACATCGCCCTCTAGCGGCAGATATGGTTCCTCATCGTCGTCGCGCTCCGCCCGCCGTCCCCACTGCCGCACGAACCGCGGCGGCACCGGAACCGGATGTTGGGTCTGCGTGCCGATTGAGCGGAAACTGCTGGCGTCGGTGACGGGCTGACTCCGCGGCTGACGGATGCCGGGCTCGGGATAGCTGTGACGCTGTCCGACCGCCCACCAGTCTCTCTCGTATTCAGTGTTGTTGGAAGTGGCTGGGGAAGGACGTCTTGCACCCAAACCCCGGAAGGAGCCCGCCCTCTGGTTTCCGACGCCCGGCGACGTCTGGGCGTCGATCACCTGTGCATGACCAGGCACGTTGGGCAGAGGCAAGACGAAGTGGCGGGAAGAGGCGATGGTGGCGCCGCCGCCGGTGAGGAATAACGGCGAGCCGTAACCCTCGGAAATGTAACTGTCTGCTCCGCTGCTGGTTCGTCGGAACTCGTTACCGGAGAGACGTGATTCCGATTCCTGATCCGGCTCGGCGCACTGGATGCCTGAGTCGGAGCGCTGTCGTCGCCACCGGTGGCTGCGCAGGGTCACCCGGTCGCCGTCGTCGTCCTCGTCACTGGACGTGGTCGCTGGGCGGCGCTGCAACGTGGGGTCGCGTTCGCCGAGCGAGAAGCTGGCGTGCGGCACGGGCACGGGCGTCGAGGTGTTGCGCGGCGGAGAGAAACCTAGCGGCGACATGGCGAAATAATCTGCGCACGTCGCGCCCAACAGTTCGGCGTCCTCCTCGCCTCGACTGGTCTCCAGCATCTTGATCGAATCAATTCGCTGCGATTCCGCGAACGAGAAAAAATAAATAATTTGTTATTAGGAACAATAGCATGCGACAAATGACGAAATGTGGTTTAAAATGGAAGTTATTTTCCTCACTTGATAATTTTCATTACACCAACTTATTATTTTCTTAATTTTGTAAATCACGATAGTACGCGTTAATTGCAGCGTTTGAATGCCTAGTCTCTCCTCAGGCCGGAAATTTAAATTTGAATTATAAATAGAAAAGATAAATTTAATAAAACGCATTTGACATTTTCATTATTATTTTGGATACAGACCTAACCAAAGTTAAAATAAAAATTGCTGTTTTTAAATGATAACAAATAGAAATAATTTTACATATTACCGAATACTATCGGCTCATATCTACTATTTTGAAAATAATTTTGTTTCGATGATTAATTTATTTCGATGATTTGTTTTAATCATCTATGAGGAGTAAAATGTAGATCAAAAACAAAAGAGGAAGAATCGTCTTGAATATACAGAGTATAATATAATAATAAGGGCCAGGGACAGCGCCGGACGAAAAAAGACGAACAGAGTCTGCAACAAACTCTTCAATAAAATAATAAAAATCCCTCAATTATTCAAATAAGGATAGTGATTCTCAGTTTTTTTTAATAATAGAGGGGTTTCTATTATTTTATTTAAAGAGTTTCTCGTCGTCTTTTTTCGTCCGGCACTGTCCCGGGCACACCCCGCTATTTATTATATTATAGTAAAATGTAGTTTCCCCAGAAATTGCTTGCCAAAACTCATCTGTACCATTTCATACGAAACAAAACGAATACTCTTTGGGAATATACTATGGGACAAAAACAATGTCAATCCGGCTCAACATTGTAACAATATCTTATCGACATTTTTTTTTTCTTCTTAAAAACAAAACTATTTCAATTTCAACGTTGGCTTATTGTGACAACGGTGAGACTAGACTTAACAACTAAACGAAACTGTTAGATGCAAAGTTGGTTACCGAGTTTCGGCGATAACCGATAAGACAATGATTTATTTTTGTTAATCTCGGTCTAATCCTCCTCCTCCTCTACCGGTAGATAACGCAGATCAAGCACGCGCGTGATACGAGAATATGGAGAGGGAATGGAACTTTAAAGCAGTGCGAGAAAATCCACGCGCTCTCCCGGCGATTGGGAACGATTTTCGCGGCATCTCGCCACATCAATTTCCCCCGTGATTCTTCGTGCGTCATCTTGAGGCCAGCGCGCGTCATGCAGCTGCCGTTTAAAGAGCCTCGCTCGAGCGCCTTATTAATTAAATAATTAATTAACCAGCGATTAACGGGATTGATTGCTGAATGAAGCTCGACTAGAAGCAGTATGACCTAGTCTGAAATTACGAAATCTGTTCTCGCTGATCTCCTGGTTGACCATGCACATTAAGACACGCGTGAAACTCTGTGAATTTCACGTATGATTATGTATGTTTGAATGATTTGTTTGATTTTTTTTGGATCATTGGATCATGGAGCATTGGATCCATTTGCGACAGGAGATAGGAGCAAAAAAAGAAATCATTTGAAAGTCCCAATCTGTCAATACTCTTCAGAAAGCTAATCGTTAACAGTCAGTGTAATGTCAATTTCCAATGCTAACTTTTTGTGGTCGTATTCTCAAATAAGCTGGTTTTCATAAAAAAATAAATAAACAAGACTTACCTGATATTGTTGGCCAAAAATCACAAGGATGCCACCAGCTGATGGAACGAGCTGCTCGCGGAGAACCACGAAAAAATATACAACAAATAAATTTTTCTTCTTTGAAAAATGCCCGCTGATGTCCTTTTTTCTGATCGATATTTCGAATCACGTTTTGCTTATTTATTGTTGAAAAAACTGTTTTTGCTGTCGCACTCAGCTGAAAAGACGCGCGCGTACGTGCCGTTGTCGTCAATACAAAAGTCTTTTGCCTCTCTGCCGGCCGTGCACGAAAAACTTCGGGCCGGGGCAAAAACACCGCAGCAGCCGCCGACCTGCTAGTGACGTCACACGATGACGTCGCGCGCGGCCCGGCCAAACCGTCTCCACCAATCAGATGAGTGAGGGCTGGATTTCGGCGGGAAGCGTGTCGTGTCACGTCTAGTCTAAGCGGCCACGCTGCACCACCGAAAATATAGAGGGCGCGCACGGCGCGTGCAAGTTCAAGACCTCGCTTGTGAGGAGGACCCCACGTAGTCTCGCACCTGAGAAAAGCGATTGGAGCGCAAAGTTGTTGAATTTTTACGGAGCGCCCCCAGTCTGTAGTCTGACGCGTCGAAAAATTAAAAAAAAAAAGTTTTTGGTCGCCTGTCTGACGAAATATTGCAAAAATGGCCCGTCTTTTTTACACCCTTCGTCCACGACGCGCCCTGTGTCTGGAACCGGGGCGCCGACAATATGAACTGATTCTGTCTGTCTGAGGAGCTGCTTTTTCGCTCTTTGCCGACTGAGTTTTAGCACTCGTTCGCCGCCCACCTGTCGCAGTCGAGTGCTTGGTTCGCACTCGCCCTCACAGAAAACCCCGTCCCGACAAGCAACGCCATCTATGAGTGGTAACGTCGTTTCTCCTTGAGAACAGAGTTTCCCAACAAACCCGAATGAAACGAGCGAGATAAATAAAATTTTGCGAACGCATCCCGTTTATTTCTGAATTAAACTGCAAACAATCGTTAAAAAATTCAATTGACCATGTCACTGCTTCTTTGATGATACTGTGAGCGTCATTTTCGCAAAACGTTCAGGTGCCTTATGAGACACCCTGTACTAGAAAAGTTTTATGGAAAAACTACCGATGCAGATGGTGGCGCTCTCCGGTGAGCGCCGCACGAAACATTCTACCCGTTCGCACAGGTTAATGCAATCTAGAATGATTCGGGTGCGATGATTTATCGGGTCAATGACCTAATGTATCCTTCACGACAAATAAACGCAATTATGGTGCGCCCGAAGCTTCAATCTAGATAAGATTACCCTATGTGAACGATCGGGAATGTCTTCAGGAAAGAGTAAACATGGTTGATTGTGTTGTGGTTACACGCCTACAATTTGTTTTCGCGAAGAGAGAGAAAGTTTTAATATCAGAAATGTCAGTGTCTTCAAAGAATTGTGGGTTTCGATCGAATGACTCGTGGATCGGTATGACCGCATTTAAGGCGAGCGCAAGGTGGGTCGTTTGTTGGTAATCATACCATTTGCCGACGCATGAACCGCTATAGGTTCCCGTAAATCTCATTGGTTGTCATGGCAACCATTGGCTTCACTTATCCACATGTTTCTTCTTCCAATTTCAGGCGTGATGACTTCTTGTTTCTATCCCCACCTGCTATTAACCTCACCCACCACATGACTGCTGGGCTCAAAAGGTTGTACTGTAATATCGCTGCTGGTGCTGGAATCACGAATGCCAATTCAGGTAGGCCCAATTAGAATTACTTACCAAATTTCCAGTATTTCGACTACCATGTTCAGAGAGTGCACAGCTGTTTTCTGTAAAATGCTTGGTATTTATGATACTGTAAACGTAGTTTTCGAATGGCGAGAGGTAAGAAAAAAAATTTCTTTTAGGAATGGGGGGAACATATGCTTGATAATGGAGAAAGAAATCATTGCTCGTTTTTACATGCGCAAATGATAACTGCATCCCGAGGCTTTGGAACAATCATTAAACGTACGCCAACCTGGCAACAAGCAGACATTGCTCTGGCCAGAAACTTATGGTTCGGACTACCAGAGTGTGGATGGTTCATTTTGCGAATGGGAACACGCCCACCTTTCGTTTGCGGTTGTTGCCCCAGGTGAGACAACCGAATCGAACGACCCTATTTAACGTTTCTTTTCTGGCAGCCTACTATAACTGTAACAATACAAATACTCATCTAAAGAGGGGGAGGGGGAAGTAAAAATCTGCTACTGAAAATTAGCAAAATAAAAGAAAAGTACCAACTTGCTGTGTCCACCTACAAATTGTTTGGCCCTCCCGGAACTCCTCTTAAATTGACATTCTCTGACGAGCGCCCTAAATATTGACTCTCGCATCGTATATGTATGGCCTCAGCGGGTCTATGAGTCCATCTCGTAAGTTTTGTTGCGTTATTGTCTGGCAAAATTGCACTGCATGGATTACATGGATTTACTCTTGTAATAATGGTGAAGTAATTTTACAAGTGAATCAGGATGTGCAGTATCCAAACTTTTTTTTAAAGAAAATATGTACAGGTGCAGGTCAAATGTTTCTCTTAATGTGAGGTGGGGAAAAGCTAACGAGTTACATTCTGCTGTAGTCAGAAGGTTTGTAAAGAAAACATAATATTCCCAGAGATAATCAGAGCTCGTTTGATCGCCAAATCCGACTGATGCGCCATCTATAGATCCTGTCTAGCTTCGTCTGAAAAGTCTACGGCGTATGTATGTGCCGTGAGTTGATTTAGTGCCCCCAAAGCCGACCATGTTTATCTAACAAACAGGCGCCGAAAGTTACAAGATATGTAAATTGGTTGTGAGCTGTGCGTCGGATCGAATTCACGGGAACTTCAATCCCGAGTGACAGTGTCATCATTTCTGATGTAGTTCGCCTGGCTCAGGCCTCCAGATCAAATGCGTCCTCCACGCATGATTTGCATATTCCAGCTTCTATGAGATGTGGGGGCGTGGCTGGGTATCTATGGTGGACAGCGCGGATATTGTCGGTCGGGGAGATCGGTACTAGCCGGTGGCGGACTAGCTCTTAAAGGCCCCGGCTGCAACATGGTGCTGAATGAGATGCAAAAGTCAAATTTTCTTTTGTCGCTCTCTTGCTTACATATTTTATATTAAGCTGGGAAGCATTTTACTACAGCAAAAATAAAATCAAAACAAAAATCGTTGGTGCTAGGTTATTTATTTGTAAACATAAAGTGGACAATGCCATGGTAGGAGTCTCGGTGGCGTAATGGGTAGTGTGTCGAGCTGTTATTCCCGTGATCGCGGGTTCGATTCCCGACCGATACCTTCGAAATATCTTGGGACCCGTACATGTACGATTTCAGGTACACATTAAAGATCCCTACTTAGGTAGCTTATACTAAGGCTGGGCTAAGCAAAATTATCAGGGGGATTACTCTTGGGGGGGATTTAGGACGAACACGTTGGTGGACTTCCTTAACAAATATCTCAGAGAATGTTTTTTTTTTGTTTTTTTTTAATTCACTGAAGTGACGGGTCACAACAGGAAGATTCTGTACCCCTCTCAGTGCTTAGGCACTTTGTGAGGGGCCCGTTATGGTAGCCGCAACACTGGGGAAAAGGGAATATTCAGAAATGGAGAACTGGAGAAAGAAAGGGAAATTAGCAGAAATTATACGGATTTTTATGTATTTAGCTTAAATAAGTTTCCCAACTAAGATGTAAAAAGGAATATAATAAATTTAATTTAAAAAAAATCAAATTAAAAAAATTCCGCAGCCTTTCTATGATCTTCAACAAGATTTATTTTCTATAAAAAATTCTATCATCAGATATTATAAATCAGATTGTGAATTGTAATTGGCAGATCTCGTTTGGACCGGAAAAAATTATAGCAATCGGAAGTGGGTCCGAAGTGCTGATTCCATTGGTGCATCCAATTTTGAAGAGGCTGCTGCACGTAGGACACGCGCATTGCACGTGCCCAACGTGCAATTCGCGTCCTCTCTCTTCACCAAGTGTCAAAAGAGACGCTAAAAATGTTTATGCAAATTAGCGATAACACACCGCGTTTTCGTTCCATAAAAAGCAAATAAAAAAGCCGGCCAACCAGCGCTTGATTGGATTCGTCGCCGATTTGTATCTGAATGACTGGTCACATTGTGAGGACGCGTTTGCCGGTTTCGTGTGTTGCCCGTATTTCAGTATCCATTCCACCGTGTGTCTAAATTTGGATTAATATACGCGTGTCGATGTTTCCCCTCGCTAATAGGCATAGAGAAATTTCACGGATTGTGCGCGCGCGCCCCTAGCGGCGTTCCGCGCGTGTGCCGATTGATTGCTTAAACCCAAATATAGAATGGCACTATCGAGTCCTGACTTCTCTATAATGTGCAAATCGAAAGCTCAGTTGGTTAGTTGACGGCTCATATAATCTATGAAGGGAGCGGCCAGAAATCAGATTGTAGACTGAGGTCCGGTTTGGCTTGATAGTATAAATAAAATACAATTAACATATTCGCCGCGGCTCCATAGATTTCGGATGGAAGGTCCTTAAGATTTGAAATCTTCTTGTCCACCTTCTTGGCATTGTCAATTTATGTCAACCACGGCCTGCTCACGGTGAGGGATTCCATCGAAAATAGGATGCGAAACCACCAGTCTGGCTCAGGGTCAGGATGACATACCCCTGCCATATTCACGTTTGCGTGTTTCAGTGCAGCGCAGGTGCTTTCGCTTGACTGGACGTCCCATTGTGTTCGCTACCAAAACTGTTTTTTAGCCTCCCTGCCCGTAAACATTGGGCTCGGAGATTGACTTTTTTCTTGCTAATTGAATGATTTTTTCCGCCTCTTGCGTCGCACGCGTCGGGCTTATATACCATCACCCCGTTTCGTGCCCCATCCCTCTCAACAGTCTCCCCCTCTTATTTACCCCCTTTTTCCACCATTCTCTCTCTCTCTCTCATCATGGCCTTAGTTCTTGGTAGTCGCCACAATGTATTCGCAACCATGGTTCAACTTTTTTTAACCCATTCTCCCATATAGCCTCCTGAGCTCCCACAGCCTCAATCTGATATGTGTTTCTGAATTTTTAGCCAACAATTCTCCTAAGATATTGTCCAGTTTTGGAGAAAGAGAGCTGCGGTTTACCCGGACAAACAAAATTAAAACATGGGCTTGTGAAACGTTCGAAAAATTGTGAGAAAACGATCACGCGGTCAAATTTACATCGATTTAAATTCAATAATTTCCAACTAGTTGGCGATGTTAATAACTGGTTGAAAAGATGTCCAATAGTAAACTGTACTGTGAAGTTCTTGAAATTGTCAAAGTTCCTGATGATCAATGATTTTGGCTATGTCGAAGTGTTTAATGTTCATCCACAGGTCTGAAGACCACCGAGACGTGGTCCCGTTGTCCCTCCCTTTCCACTCTTTCGAATTTTATTCTTTTTTAACGCCGCCGTCTCTCTACCGTGTGACGACTGACTCCCAATATTTTGTGACAATTGTCAGTTCCAAAGGATTACGAATTAGTTGGAGACAATGTACGGGTTGCCTTGTTTATGTACTGGGGCAGGCGATGTGAATGCCATGCGAAGGGCGTAGGGTAAGCGAAGGGGTTGCGAGGACAAGGGTAGTTTTCCTTTTTTTCACTCGACTTACATCGGCGTTTCGAATGCGGCGTCGCTGCAGTCCAAATGATTGCGAATATCTTTACATTGTGATTCTCTAAGCAAATGTCCAGAATCAATACAAAGTTTATTTTAAAATTTAGAATATTCAGTTTTGCATTGATAAATGTATTTTTCATTAATCTGGACTAAAACTGTCAAACAAATATAAGTATTTCAAACCGCCGTTTTCTTTTTTTTTTTAGTCAAATAAATTAATATTGTTATTTGTACATCCGTCTAAATGGATAATACATGTGCTCTATAAAGGAAACCAGTTTTCGATTTTCAATATGCGTGTTTCGTGTAGTCTTCCTGAGCGTGTTCGAAGAGCGGCGACGTTCATTAAAAAATTGAACGACGTCTGGCCTTTTTAGTCCACACCGAAACAACCCCTCCCCGGCCCCCTTTATTCGTCACACGTTTCGTCGTCCAATAACGCCCATTGTATTCTCTTTTTCGACTAAATCCTTTGAAACCGCATATTCGGTCTCGAGGAGCGTGTGCCTCGGCCCAATCAGCCGTACATCACAGGACGCCCCCGCTCCCAATCAAAAATTGAATCATCAGTGACTCGGTGGAAAATATAATGTCAGAGTTCAGTTAGTAAGTCGATATAGGTTTCCTTGCACATCCCACATTAAACTATTTGAAGAAAAACATATTTCTTGCAAATGTGGTCTGGACCCGAGAGAAATGCTTTGAATAAAAATTTGGAAACATTTTTTGAGGTAAGGTCCATGCGACTGTGATGTTGCCCCTGAAGTTTCAGATTGTTGGCAATCACTAAGCGCATAAACGTAGACATGCTTAAATAAACAAAATATTTCTAATCATCACGTTTAACAATAAAGACAAAGAATACATATTTCGTTCGCATTATTTAATTAATAGCATACATTTGTTTTAGTGTTTTTGTTTCCTTGCGAATTTTGAAAAATGTTGAATTTCAAGATTTGGTGTATTTAGTTGTAACACTGATCGCGCGATTTAGAATTTAAAAAAAGAGCCTTTTAGCCAACGTCAGTTGCTTCAATAGAACGCTTGCTATGTTATAAATCATTTCGTGATTAATTTCAGGTCATGACCACATGTCGTTCGCTCGCTGGTTAATTGAATGCGACTTTCATCTCTCGTGGCGTGCTCTGTGACCATACGTCTGAAGCGCATTTGCATAAATGGGTGCCTTCCCCCTCTTTATAAAAGCGCTTTTGTCTTCTCGTTGGTGTGATGTTTTTGTCGCCAGCTTCGACTAATCAATTCAGTAAATCACCGATTGAGAGCAACTCAATTAAAATATAGGACCTTCTGTTAGTTCCACGTTCGCGCACATCGTCCAAATGGAAGAGTCGTTTCAAAAATCGCGATCAAAACATATTTTAAGTTCTAAATAATCTGGTTGACCTTTTAGCATTACTTGTTACCAGTTTCAGGCGATTCTTCCGATTCAAAATCTATATTATAATCTTAAGTTTCAAACTGTCTGACCGGGAGTTAATTTACTTTGGAACGGTTCGACGAAATTGATGTGGTGAGTTCCTCAAAGTCGAACGCAAGTTATTTCAGATTTCAGTTTTGCATAAACTAATGTAACTCTAACATCCTACTCGAAGATATGGGGGTAAGATAAAAGTACTTACATTTGACTCAGCATCCATTTTCTATTACAAAGAGATCCGCACACACGCAAGTTGTTTATCACCAAATTTGGATTTCAAGTGTGCTTAGTTCAAACGATTTGGATGCGGTTATCTAATACACAAATTCCGGATTGACGCAAGGGCCACTTACGCGGACACCGATATTTTTATGAATGGGTGCAGATATTTTTCTAAGTCCAGATGATGAAGAAATCATAAATGATAATTTTCCGTACAGAAATTAAGGTGACGCAGGTTCATTAGGCGAAGCTCTAGATCTGATAATTTTGCTTGGAGCATTGGGTTTTTATATTTTTATTGTTGTGCCCGGTCATGAAATCTAGAGATGGCCAGGGTAGCCCCGGGCCTGTCCAGCACGCACGTGGACCCCGGCGATGAGTTATTTATACTTACCTCCCTGAGCTTTTGGAATGTGGGTTGGTGTTCTAGAATGTTCTAGAAATTGTCCCATTGAAGCGCGTTAAATTTTTTTATTGATTGATCCCTCAATGCATCTCCCATCCCCCAGCTACTTGTGCTTGCGTGGGCAGCTGCTGGCCATTGGATCAATGTATAACGGCATACAATAACAGTTCTTGATGCACAAATCTCTAGTTCACATTTTTGCTGGTCTAAGCTACAGGCCACAATCGAGCTCGTTTTTACGATCGTCTCTGGTGGCTGTTCAGTGTTAAATAACAAAAGGTAAGCGCCTAATTGTCAATGGCCAATAGCGTGGCAAAATGCAGGCATGTCTCAAGACTCATGATCGCATTTATAGATATTCATTTTCCAACGTCAATGGATGCTCATGGAAGCCTACGCCTACGCATTTTCTGCAGCGCCGATGCTTTGATGCATCATCATTCGCCTCTTCACTCCCACCGAGCAGAAATTCTGCACACAAGGTTTGGTGCAAACACATCTCCAGCTGCATGGTGCATCAGCGATTGTGAATATAACTGTGAATGCAATTGTGAATATACGACTCGTGGTAGCCCAGTCGGTATTACGACTGACTGTGGCTCGGCGGTCCCGGGTTCGATTCCCGGCGCGGGCTCTCCAATATTCGATCCTGGGGTTCTGGTGAAAATGTGCCCCCTCACCATAGTGCCTAAGCACCAAGATGGGTACAGAAAATCCTGTAGTGCAGTGACTACAGTAAATTAAAAAAAAATTGTCGATTTCAACTTTTTGCATTGCTTGCATTTTTATTGCATTGCATTTTCAATGATTTGCATTTTACACGGTGAACATGCCAAAGATCTTCACTAATAGATGAGACACTATGAATTTATGAAAATAAATGTTTGTTGATAGGTTTACCGGTAATGGTATTCACCTTATTGCCCCCACTTCCCAGGTGGCGATCTGGGAATTTTTGCATAAAATTAGCTGCCAAGGGAAGATATCTTTAACGTGTCATGATATATGGTACAGTTTTTTGCAGGCACGGGTCATGATTTAACTTCCATTCCGAAAGAAGTTTTCTTTCGCCCGAAAAGTTCTGAAGGTGTCTTCCGGAATCGAAACCACAATCCGGGAATTGAAGGCAAGCACGCTAGCCATTATATCCTTGTCACACTGGTGACGTTCTGAGCTTGCTTGAGAGATCTCGATTGTTATTTAAATTTTGGGAAAGCCAACTTTCGAGAGACTGTCACCAATGTAATAGGGCCTGTACACCACTCGATAAGTATAGCTAAGAAATTGTCAATCTCATTTCATTATCCAAGCAATGATTCGTAGAGGGAAGGAAGGTGGACGGTCTACTGTATTAATGGGCGAGTGTACATGTAATGATCGACATTGGTAATTCATTTCTAAATTTTGACCTCGCTGATTTATGGGGAGCCATTAACGGGACACACGCCGGCATTCGCCCGTATTGTTTCTGACGTGTTGTTTAAGTGTGTGTGTGTGGTGCGCCGCCAGGGGTCTCTGCCAGCGCGTGCCTTTTCCACTTAGGCAAGACAATGGCGGCCACCATGCGGGGGTCTCGACGGACGAGACTGTTTCGCCACGGGTGGTCCGGAGAAGAAGAGTTTAGAAAGTCGGCCGCCGATCCACCGAAGGTTTAAAAAAAATATTTATTCCCGGCGCGTTCTCAGTTCCCTCCACATCATAATATGGTCGCGTGCGGCGCCATTCCATTTCAATTTAACTCGTTCAGCCCTTCCATCCATTCAACCTAACCCCCTTTATATTCCCCTTTTCCCCTGCGATGGAGGGCGCGTGTTGTTCTCCAGACTCTGGCCATGCGCGAAGCGTTCGGAACTTCCGGTGTCTTTACTAGCGGAAGTTGCCATCGCTGTAATTTATTCGCGCGCATGCAAATCAGCTTGACGCTTGTTGAGTTCAAGGTGCAGTCTCTACATCAAGCGACACATTTACCCAGAGTAGTTTCAATTTCAAAAAAATAATTTCGTTCTGCAATTAATTTTCAAATGAACAAGGGTGATGCGTGGGTGGTTTATTTTTAAGCGTTTCGGTGGTTTATTTAGAATCGGATAATTGTTCGACCTTGTTCAAATTTCTAGGGTTTTGATTTCGAATTATTTTCGGATATAGGGAATTTTCGGGATCATTCATTGATTAACTTTTGCATAAATATACTTAAACATAGTTTTATTTTCAAAATTATTTTTCATCATCCAAACGACAGCTGATGATCGCAGTGGTGTGCTTGAAACCGATACTGTCTACCTCGGAAAATTATAAATATTAATTTTCCACATGAGATGTGGATGTGGTAAATTTGTTAAATGTGAATCGTCATCGTCCTAGCTGTAGCGTCAGTTCCCACGGTTTTCTAGTTTAATTTTTTCATTTTAAATAATAGTTTACTGTTATTATATTAGATGAGTTATCGCCAACTCCTGTTCGTCTTTTTTCGTCCGACCTGTCCCGTTCACAACCCTCATTTTTATTCAATTGAAATTTTTCATAATAAATTTATGACGAATTCATAATGAAATCGGGTCTGTTCCGGGACAGCGCCGGACGAAAAAGACGACCAGAGTCGACGAGAAACTCTCAAATAAAATAATAGAAAACACTCTATTATTCGAAAGGATAACTAACAGAGAACCATTGCAACTGA
>JAQGBY010001567.1:0-28413 GCA_034698785.1 Mycogona germanica | reverse complement strand
ACCCTGGGCCGCCGCCACACCAGCGCCCCTCACGCCCAACCAACTGCTCGCGCGCCAAAGGGGCGCCGCCTCACAACCACCGAGCCACACTCAGTCAGTTTACCAACTGGATTCCAACCAATTCCAAGCAAATCGATTTCATAATTGTTGTAGTGCTTTGTAGCCTGATTAGCAGATGCTAGTACTGCCGTTATTTGGCTGTATTTTACATTGTACTGAAAACAGACAATGTTGTTAAAGGAGGTTAACGTAGCCATAACAGGACTGGTCCTGACATTGTGTCTTGTGTGGAGGCAACTCTGTCCACACCGCAACGCGACGACTTGACCTATAACTTCATTTTCCCATGACTGAGGCGGGGCTGACAGAATCTGAATGGGGTCAGCGGCAGTCAATTAGTTGTTGGTTGTGCAAATGAGGCGTATAGAGTTGGACTGTCGCTCCCTTTCCCTGCCAACAGTATGGCGATAAATATATCCATATGGAAATGAAAGCAAAAGAAAAGTGAAATTCTCGGAAATTAAACGACGACAGCCGAGTTGGAAAAATTCGGAAATGCACGAAGCAAATAAATAAAACGAATATTTGCGAAACACACGGAAGAATCGATTGAACTCACGAATTACTCATCAAACGTTATCGCGAGCCAGAATTTGGTAACTAAAAAAGTCTTCTAAATTGTTATCGGGTCATGAAGAAAGTAATTGGTGAGTTCAAACTATTCTTTCGTGTGTTTCGCAAATATTCGTTTTATTTATTTGCTTCGTGTATTTTCGAGTTTTGCCAAATCGGCTGTCGTCGTTTAATCCCAGAGTGTCTTGGGTTCGTTTATGTGTTCATTCGCTTACAAGCTAAGACGACAAATATCATTTTATATATTGTTTACAATTATAATATTTGTTTTTCTGTGGTATAGAGTACATAGTTGATTTTAAGGCGCTGCCTGTAATATATTATGGTTCAGCTAGCGAAATATTATTTCATTTTAAAGTGTAATCCGTTTACATTTTGGATAGGTTGTCGTCAGTTACTAAACACATAAATTTTATTTTCTGTCTTCGAGACAATTTGATAAAGTAACCATATGACATGCTCCTTTTGATAAAACCGTTCGTTTTGTAGCGTACCATTTGAAATTAGCCTAACGGCAACAGAAGTTTATTTGCAGAATGTGGGAGAGGGTCTTTTAGTTAGTTAACAAATCGAGTTTGTGGTTTGCTGTTTCTTACACCGATTCACTATCTAACTCTGCTTTCCCCTGCACCCTGTAGTGAGGAAGAGGGAGGGCGTCGTGAGAATATAGGATGGGGCATAAAATGGACATTGTAATTAGCGGCCGCTTTTTTCTCGTGGACACTTGCGTTCAATTAGTGTTTTTTTCTTTCCCAGACGTCGTTTGGTTGACCGGTCCAGGACAGACTCGGCCACCGAGCCGACCAAAAGACATGGGCGATTCGGTTTCACGAAAGTGTTTTGGGACACGGGGTTGTTTGACCGCTTTTGGTCAGCTGTGGTGGAGATCTGGTCAAGGCGGTAAGAAAAGGAGTGAAAAGGGCGGTGACTATTGTGGCTAATCGGTTTTTAGAAATGAGGGGGAGCTAAATGCTCATTTTCCTAAACGAGGCTGACGACATTATTTCAAGTTTGCATCGAAATAAAATATTTATGAACAAGTTTAATGAAAATAAAAATCCTCTCGTGACTGGTAGTTGCTGCAAAAACAAATTTGGATGGATCATATCGGCATGCATATTTGTTGAAATTGCATCCCGTTTTAACATTTACTCTTGTTTCATAATATGATACCTATAGTATCATATTGGCCCCCTCAAGCAATTAGATAACTGCGTGTGAAAGAGCATTCTGACCATTAAAAATTCATCCGAATTACGAACGCGTTTTTTCTTAACGTGTAGCTCTTTTAAGGCAATATTGAAAATGTAAAATTTATTAATTCATTCATGTATTGTGATTTAAAAAAATTATTAGTTCTTGTCCCGCTGTCGCGGTTATGCTTCGGTTCGACCTGAGATAGTCACCCTGTACTGAATCTGTCGCAAATAAACCATTGTGATCGAAACAGCGGCTAGAGAGATGGGCAAGTTGGGGAGGGGGAAGCAAATATAGCTTTTCACCCAGGCGCCTGATCCGTCGTCCACGGTGCACCCTACAACCCCCTCGTTCTCACCCCCCATTCAACCCTCAGATCTCCCAGTTTTATGACGACGTGCAAGTTTTCGCCTGGCGGGGATATTAAAAATGGGCGGTGAGGGTTGATACACCCGTTGGCTGAGTTCGGTTGTGCTTTTTCGTCGGAACCCGGGCCGAATGTTCAGGGATGAGGTGAACGGAGGGGTGGTGGAGGGGGATGGTTCCCCGGTTGCCGTCCGTCTAATGATGGTCACCGAAGCCAAGTTCTCTCTCTCTCTCTGTCGCTCTACGATACCCCCGTCAATAAAACCATTCGGATTTTGGACAGAGAAGCCGGCGGGAGCGTCGCTGGTCCGCCGATGTGGGGGTAGCTTGCAGTTGGGCCCCGGCCGTCATCGAATCCACACTCGGGGTGCCACCGCTTTCCTCCACGTCCCCCCCTCCCCTCCCATCCACCCACCCACCCACCGGCCGGCCGGCTGGTCTCTGTGTTGGACGCAGAGATGGCTCCTCGCCAACGCCCGCCCTGGCCAATTAAAACCTTGGGGGAGATAAAGGTATATAGCCGTCAGAATCAGCCGCGGGGGAATCGAAGTCACGCACAATCAACCACCTCCTTTTTATAATATGGCAAAACGCGAATCCTTTGCGTACGAAGTGGGTGGATGCAAAATGAATCGAATATTCTTGCTGTCGGCTAAAAATTTGTGCGATGAAATTATGTTACAGTTAAATACGAGCTAAACGTTCCAGGCAACACTGGAAATAAGGTTCATTGTATGTATGAACAATTGTACAATGCATATCGATTTGTTGAGTTCAATTTGTTTTTGTTGATACATTTCAAATTTTATATTTACAACCTAATGAATGTTACCAACTTAAATATTGCACAAAACAGAGAAATAATTGAGATTAATGAAAAGACTAAAACTTCTGCTCAATTTAAATATAGTAAAATGTAAATATTGTACATACAGAAACAAATAGTTAATCTAGGAATCTCCACTGAGTTTTCCTCTTGACTGAGAGTGGTACGTGTGGAGCACTGAACAGAATTAAATTAAATTTGCTGATGGAAGAAAAACATACAAAGTATATAACGCCAAATAGTTTGAATTTTAACAATACACATAGAATAGAAATTGTTTAAAGTGCAAGCCTCCATCCATGAACAAAACTGAATTTGACTGGCATTTGCAAGAGACTTTAAAAATCACAGTAATTCCTAATTTATAATTCATTTGCGTAATCACTCTATTTTAATATTACTAAATAGCCAACAAATCAAATCAGTTTACCTTATTTCAAAATTTGCTATCAATAGCGCATAGCCATGTGGTATCGCTTCTTGTGCTGCATTTAGCACTAACACCGGTGCGACACGAAAAAAAAAATATATATAGAGAGAAAAATGAAATTAACGCCTGGAGCTAGTTACTGCGGAATGGGCAGGGATGGGGAAGGGAATGAAGAGGGATATATAGTGTGTGGGGGTAGTTGGGAGAGATATAGCTAGTTTTGCGTGAGCATTTGGCATTTGCCAGTCTCTCTCTCTGGTTCTCTCTTCTCCGTTTGGCGCCGAGTGCACGAAGCGAAATATTATTGCCGTTTGGGGCGCGTATTACTCGTATAAAAAATGTGGAAGCGAAGCGGAGCTTGCGCACGGTCATAAAAGCACGAAAAAGACCTTCATTAGAATGTGCCATTACAGCGCATTATAAATGCAGAGAGACTGAGCTGGTGCACAAAAAACCATGGAAGTGATGAGGGGCGGCTTTTTCGCCGCGATCAAATATCTATCTAGGGCCCGATGATTAAATGGGAAAGCCTCCTGTCGCTTTCCCTTCCTTGGCCCGGCTGCAGTTGTAAAACTGTACTACCCTAACCATCGACAAAAAGGTTTTAACAGGCACTGTATTGTTTCATATTTTTTTGTTTGTAAATTAGATTGGAGAGACACTTTTGCTTTAGACAAATTATAAAAATGAAGGATTAAGGAGTTTCACCGTTGATTTAACATCTTAAAACCCTCCCAGGTAGGCGACCTGGAAATTCTGCCTAACCTAGGCAGCCCTAGGGAACGATAACGTCCAGATACGGGTCATGCGTCACTAGCGGTTACATTTGCAACTCATTTAAGGTCAACGGCAAGGCACCACAAGTCATGATGGAAACCGTCCTCAGTTAGAAATACACGTCCCCATTCATAGTTTTATCTAAAGCTAAAATCATTTTAGTTTGCCTTGACACAAAATAATGTCAGACTAGGCAGGCTCAAGAAACATTTTTGCTTTATTTACCTTTATCTTGTCGTTGTTCGGCACACGATAAAGGTTGCTGGTTTAACGACTTTTTATAGCGAAACAAAACGGTTAACCATCGAAATGAAGACTGTTGTCTATGATTGGCGTTTCTAAAAATCGATGTTCGAGATTTGCGCGATTTTTTGTTTATTTTTCTCTGCCGTTTCTTCAGACGCAAAAACAATTTTGTAGGGGATCGAAAGTTCATTTTGTGGTATATAGCCTGGCGATGATAAAAACATGCGATTCCGGAAACGTGTTCCATTAAATGCGGATGCTGAGGGTCACGTCGCCACCTTTTTTTGTTATTGTTGCGCTATTGTAGACTCCACGAGCATTTCCGCGCTGCGTTGTGACCACTGAAATAGGTGTTCAAATAATTAAATAGGCATTGTGAACTCAAAGGGCGACTCGAACCCTACAAATTATACAAGGACTTGGTTGAGGCTGGTTTCTAGGCATTTAGATTTTGGATATGTATTTGAAATGTTACTCATATAAAATATCCTCAGATTCTTTTATAGAAATAAATACCAAAGAACAATGCCGTCAAATCAAAATACTAAAATCCCACAATCGTTACTAATAAAAGAAATCAGTATTTTTCATTCTTTCTATTTGAATTGCATTAAAATCAGTTATTTTGGTTTAGTTCTTGCATCGTACAGATTGTTATTATGCAGCTGTATAAATGTGTATTTCCTCAACTGAACCACCAAGATTCTATACAATAACATATTATTACACCACTTCATGAAATTTTGCATATTTTATTGCTGTTTCCGAACATTATAACTATACTACGTACAATATAAAAGAGAAAGTTAAAACTATAAATGTCAATGTCATAATTTAATGTGCTTAAACAGATGTGTGTAAAATTTCAACCAGCGTTGCATTGCCCCTTGAATTACACAAGCTAATACGCTTAAAATAGAGTAACTCAGGTGCACGGAACAATATACAAGAGCAATATAATAATTTTAGCATCTTTTATATGTTGCTGAATCTCATCCCGTTCGTTCTATAAGCATCTCATTTGACCCGAGGCGTAATTTTGTCCCTAACACTCCTAAAATTCGGAAGGCCCGTTTAAAAGGTCGCATATAGATTTGCGCATATAGAAATGCGATTGCTTTTGAAAAATAACTGGCGAAATTAGGTAGACAATAATAATTGGTTCCTCTCTCCAACCGATCTCAATCAAGAAAAGGCAGGAGCGAGGTAACGATTCATTTCTTTTTCAAAAACACACTTGTGAGTGATTATTAATGAGCTGTATTGAAATTTCCATTAAACGTTTTTTTTATTAATGCATTTACATTGCCCCATGATTGAATATAAATCAGACCTAAATAAAAATATATATATAATATTTGTTATAAAGTTTCGTAAAGATTCGAACAGCGGAAAAGATTTATAAAAAATAACTACGAATATATACGGGCTCGTAGAGCAGTGCTAGTACAGTTGTGTTAATGCAGAACGCCACTGTTTGTCAACCGTTGCGCTTCTTGACCACAGCTCGGGTGCGTCTAATTTGTGGGTCGATCGGGCGAACGCGAATTGGAAAATTTCAGTTAATCGTTTTATTGGGAAAACGTTGCTTAGCCTGGCCAGGTAAACGCGTACCTGCTTGCAGCTGCCTTTGACGTCTACCGATGGTGTCGGGAGTCATTGTTTTAAGCAGGTATTAGACGGAAAGGGAGGTCCCAAATCTTACCCTGGGGCTGAGCAAACATCAAAGAATTCGGCGGCGGCCGCCACAGCGTCGGCAATGTCCAGTCAATAGCGAAACGATCTTGGACACAGACTGAGAGGGGGACCCCTGCTCTTATTTTGTCCTCTTCTCTGTCGATCCCCGAGAAATGGCCATAAGGAGAAGACGTAGTTCAACCAAAGAGATGGAAGACTAGATAGCAGTTGGACAAGTGCTGGAATTGCGTTTAGTGGTGTGCGACCAAGAGAAAACCGCGATGGCACAATCAGAATGAATGAATTTGGAATTATTTTTCTTTTCTTCCTGTTTTCAATTAGAAACCAGATATGTTAATGCAATCAGCAGTCACCTGGGACATCATCTACTAATATTCAAAATACAAGACATTTTTTTTTGGAACGGAATGGAATAAATATTGTGTTATCATTCCTGATTTTTCCTGAAACACGATTTCAAGACTTATTCTATTATTTTCAAATGAATTATCATTTAATGACTATTACAGATTACTGATACATTTTTATTCTAACAAAGCCAATCAGACCAACTACTACGTTTACGTATCGTTTGGCATATTGCTATTTAGGATTATAAAATCATATGCTCGTACTCATAAAAGTTTATTGGCTAATGTCGATCTGGGAAAGCCGCTCTCTAATGGGCCAATCGCATTTCAGTCTTGAAACACTTTTAATGTGCCCTTGTTTGGATCGGCACAATTATCATCACTGTGTCAATGCTTAAACGACACTCCGATTTTCTTTCTTTACACTATTCACATGCTAACTGTTTGTAATTTTCAGCTTCTAATAATATGGTATGTCTGACATGTGGTTTAGCTAGCAGATGTAACACATTTATTCTCCAATTATCTATACCAGCAGTTATTTCTCGATTCCATTTAGAAAATTATAATTGGGGCAGTTTCACATGTTTTTTAACTACTAAAATTTCAAATTTGATTCTTCTCAAGTTCATGAGTCTAGCTCGTAATTTATGTTGTTTTAAAACATAATTCGAATTGCTTTCCTACATATCCATCTATTTCATTAAAAATAAATTGTACTGGGTCGAACGCTTTTCAACAATCTCACGTTTATAATTAGACTGTAATAGAATGATAAATCTTTGAAAGATCTCACGCCGTGCAAGTTTTTAACATTTTTACCTGAAAATAAAATGCTAACAGCCATCCATTTCATTAAAAATAAATTATACTGGGTCGAACGCTTTTCAATAATCTCTCGTTGTTAATTAGACTGCAATAGAATGATAAATCTTTCAAAATAAAATGCTACAGCTAACATAGATACGTCACTATACCAGCGTATGAAAAAAAGAAGTGAATTCATTTGAAAATTAATTTCTCAGTATGTTCCAAAGTTCGCGCGAATTGGGGGTTAGGGTTGTTTCACGAGTTTCTTAACCACGAACTAAGTTTTTCTTGCATGCCGAACTACGCAAACACAAACTGTCGTCCAGTAAGCAAATCCACCGCTTCTTTGAACGCCCCTGCCGATCGTCAATACAATCTACTAGGTTACCTATGGGGACAGAGAAAATGCCGAAATTCTTAATCTTATCAAGATCTTTTTTCTCGCGTTTGCATGAGCGCCGGTTCACTATCGGATCGAATTGCGAAGCACACCCTCATGACAGATTGATGTCTACTGCTACAATTGTTTACAATTACTGTTAATCACTGACTGTAATGATTGAAAGCTTTATAAAATGCAATTGAAACTAATGATTCAAAAATATTTTCATTATTTTAAAAATGCAATGGCTCTCAAGGATTTTGTTTTGGATGGTTCAAGGTACAACCTCCATATCTGAAAAAGCGGCGCGTCTAGCTATTGAAACGGCTACACGCGATTACTGCCTACACACTGAGTTAGTGATGTGCGATATGAATCGATATTTATAAAAATATTGAGTATATAAAAAATATCTATATTACTTAACTATGTTTTTATGACGCAATAATATTGTATTAAGTATTTTTTTTAGAAGCAAACGATTTTTTGTTTATTAGATTGATCGAATTTAAGATCTACGAATTATCAAGTTTCAGCATTTATTTTTGGTTGACAAATTTGTAAAACTTTGAATTGCGATGTAATCGATCGAATTGAATTCAAAATCGAATTAGTTGTACAACCCTGTAAGTATTGCAACTGATTGCGGCTTGGCGGTCCCAGGTTCGATTCCCGGCGGGGGCTCTAGAAATTTTGATCCGGGGGAACAGTGTCATCAGTGTACCATTACCTATGCCCCTATCCTTTTAGTTAATTCCGCAGCGGGAACACGTGTAGTGGATGGACCATCCCATTCTTCACTTGTACAGGTGTATACCCACACAGTCCCCGATGTGCCATTTTAATTCACCCGCGCTTCTTTTCTTGTCCTTAACAAAATTCCTCCCCCCCCCCTACCCCAATAAACAACAATCTTTCACTTATCCGCCCAGTAATTTGTCCGCAGTTGTTCTGCCATTTTTCCTCCAAGAAGCGAAAGCGCTTTTACGATTGGTGCTTCCTCCAGCCGTCCCCTCCCCCTCCCCTTTGCAGTTCTAGTTTCGACATTCGATTCTAATCTCGCAGCACCAGCAGTATCTCTGTACGTAGGCAGTGCGCGAAACGCGCATGACAACCTTTGTACGCTCGCGTTTTTGCGAACGCTGTAACGTGCGCTCCGATTGGGCGCCGCCCGTGTTAAACGCACGTGCCAATTGGAATAGCGCAGTGTCTCTCTCTCGCATCCAGATCTGGTGGGGAAGATTGCTCGTATCGGGCGATGGTGGCGTCTATCAATCGAACGCCAACTCGTATGTGGTATCGTAGTAGGAGTGGTGCAGTATTGCCGGTATCCACGTGCCGTCGTCCGCGTGCGTGGTGGCCACAGCACGTGGATTCAAGCGCGGGTTTGACTCGTACTTCAACTCCTATTTCTCCAGAGTGTGTCGACAATGGAATAGCCTTGACGAGTCTCAAGTCAAATTGTTCTAATCAATTGCATTAAAAAAAACTTCATAATTTTTGTGTCAACTAAATTGAGTGTACTAATTTCATAAAGCAGTTCTTGACAAATTATATCAAATAGATAGAAAAAAGATAGAATTGCGCGCAGCGCAAAATTTTTGAAAATGCATTCAAATCGTGATAATTTTTATGTCAAATAAATTGCGAATGCTAATTTAGACAGTAGGAGTTTATGAAGTAATTGAGAAATTATATCGGGGTGAACAGTTAAATCAGCGTGACAAACAATTTAAAAAAAACCATGTTCTAAATCTAATGATTTATGTTTAATGCTGCAAAGATAGTAATTTGATGCGCCGAAATTATACACAAATGAAAATTATATATTTTGGCAGCAACCAGAGCAGGTGCCGTTACCAGAACAGGGGGTCCATAATTGAGCAGGAGGTCCAAGGAGCATTTTTAAAATTTAATTAATTTATTATTGTATTTTTTTTAAACAAGCTTTTTAATTTTTGTAATTAATTTTATAATAAATATTTTAATTTATCGATATTAGCAATATATTGTTCTGGCCAATATATTAGCAGGAACAATAACTTTAGAATCGCAAAAAAAGGTCGCAACTCAACAATAAGACTCCAAATAAGAAATTCGATCGATCAAGTTTCAAAATTTTTACATCCAAAAAAAAAAGTTAATCGAGTTTCAAAAAGTTCGACGAGTGTCTTTAATTGTATTTTATTCGGGTTCTTGCTGAAATGAAAAAAGTAAAAAGAGGAAAGAAAAAAATTCACGCCATAACGATAACATCGATGTTTTTAATCGATTCCCCAGACCCATCGATATCACACATCGATGTTTGTGAACATCGATGTTTATCGCTCATTACTAAGAGCCACTGCACAGCGACAAGCACGCGACGACAGACGTATCTCCCGATAGCTAGTTTGGGCTTTGGATTTCGAGATTGCTGTCGCTTGCAGTTCAGTCAGTCAACTTCATTCTACCTAGAACCTTCATCACACTATGTTGAGCTAATGTCATCGTATTCCACGTGTTAAGTCAATCTTTAACAATATACCTCGTGTTTATTCGGAAATTTCGTCGTAATAAATCTCTTTTGGTTCATTTTCTACGAGTTTTGTCGGCCGGAATTAAGTTTCCTAATTATTTTTGGAGTATAATGTGCGCGGTCGCAGTCATCGACACCGTCCCTGTCGACCCCGCGTCCCGCGGTCGCGTCGTCGACGCCGCGCGCAACTAAACCACGGCCGGCATCTCTCGCGAGTCCTCGCCGACGACGATGGTGTTGTACTTCAACCACTGTTCGCCGACCAACAACATGTATCCGTCAGCCGCCAACAGGCACCCCAACCAGAATTTCCTCTCCAGCCCCTACATGACCTACGGCGCGGCCCAGCAGTCGGGTGGCCAGTACGGCGTCAGTCCCGGCGGCGTGCCGGACATGGGACCGTGCGCAGGACTGGCCGCCCAGTACCAGCAGCAGATGAGCGGACTGGGCAGCGGACCTATGAGCGAGGTGTCGCTTCACCACCCGCAGTCGGGCGGAGGCGTATCGTCCGCGACCGGCATTGGTGGAATGCCGGGCTGGCACACGCCGTCCTACATGCCGCCTTGCGGGCGGCCCGTGGCCTTCGACGATTGGGGCGCCGCTCATCAGTCGGCCTTGTCGGTGGCGGCTTCCGGCGGTAACAATCCGTGCGCGCAGCACGTCGGTCTCTCCTCCTCCCCTCACGGACATATGCAGTCGGCGGCCGGCAGCTGCAACTTCGGTGGCCACCTTTACAAGGTGGGCGGAGGTGGTCCGTCGTCCACCGGTGCTGGCACTCCCAACTCGGTGGCCGGTGGCGAGACGGATTACGCGGGACATGTGCAGGTGGTGCAGGATCTGACCAATGCCGGACATCACTCGCCCGACTCGGGACTGACCGTATCCAGCGACGGCGTCAGCAGTTCCGACTCACCGCAACATGCCGGAGGTGGTGGAGGTGGCGGCGGCAGCCATCATAACCATCCGGCACACCTCCCTCCGGCCTCCTCCCACCCACACCATCTCCACCACCCTGCCCACCTGCAACACCCCCATCACGTGCAGGCGCTCAATCGGCCCACGTCGCTCAATCGGCCCACGGGCGCTAGAAGCCCTTTCGGATGGATGGCTGCCCCCAAGACGTCGTACCAAAGTCAACCGAATCCCGGTAAGGACCCTCCGTTTATCTCATTCTCTTTATTCTGCGGTACCGATATTGCAAAAACGCTAAAATGGAACGAATGAAATTTATTGTATATAATATCTGAAGCTATTGTCGGATATTTGATTGTGATAAAGAGTTTCGCTTAAAGAGTGAACCAAATTAAGGTAATTCCTTGATGCAAGTTAGAGAGGCGCATAGAGTGTTAGCATGATTTTATTTTTGGGCCACCGCGTCAGTCACGAATGAGCGGAACGAGAAATAAGAATCAAAAATCCAGAAAAAAATAAAACCGTGAAAAAATTGCATTTCAAAATTGTTACATTAATTAGCTAAATAGGGTATTTTTGTCTATCCAGTGATATCTCTAAATGATGTTATATGATGTTGTATACAAAATGTTGCTGTCGTTTAAATCAGCTTTATCAAAGGGCATATTGGTAATAGGGCCGTTTATTTAAAAAAATGTGTACTTGTTGCATGTTGCACCGCACGAGCGTACATTTTTTGTAAACATCAATTTTCGAGCATGTTGGTACCTAAATATGAAAATGGTGTGACTTTAAATTTTATTATATCGAAAATTTATCATTCCAAGAGTGAACCAAATTAAGATAATTTAATGTTGTAATTTTATATCACAGTTTCACCCTGTTTACGTTTGTTACTATTTTAGGCCCTTTGGGGGACAAAAGGTTACTGCTTGCTCATTTTTGTTTATGTGGGTATAATGATTCCATAAGCGTTATAAAATAAACTATGTTTAATTAATTTTATTAGTTGATAATACTAATTAACTGAATTAAGAATCACCAGAGAGAATGAATTTTCACGCTGTCTTTTAATAACTCCACTTTAATTACGTTTTCAATACGAATCATCATAGCCCAGTCGGTATTGTGAATTGAGTGGGGCTCGGCGGTCCTGGGTTCGATTCCCGGCGTGGGCTCTCGAAATTTTCGATATCATGAGGGGTACAGAACGCCTGTATTACGTACTACGGTTGTTTGGGAATAAAAAGAAAAAGAAATTTACTTTTAAGATCTAGGAAATGCTTGTGACATTCAAATCATATTTATGCTTTGGTTTTTGTTATTACAAACTCATGTATGCAAATAAAATTGTCCATTTGCTATGGGCGCGCTCAGGTAATGCAACATCCTAAAAATGCGTGCCCGCGCGCAGCCAAATTTTCAAAGCATTACACCAGGTGTCGCCATCATATAATAAAGGGCACTTTCCAATGGGAGACTCGTTTATGCTAATACACAAGGGCCTTCTATACACATTCGCAATTGATCTTTGCTTGCTTATCCAAAATCGACATTCATTTGCTCTGTCCATGCTTCTCAATGCCCTAATAATGTACGTTTATTCTCCAAGCTGCATGGGGCACATTATTCTCGCCAGCGCTCATTTTCAAGCTGTTGATTCACGCTCACATGGTTAGTTCGCTTAGTCGAGTTTAATTAGCACTTAAATTGACACTTTTCTCGGTCGTAAAAACAGACCACTGCATGTTGCGCCGCTGACTTGGCGTGGCTTTTGGCGTTTCATAACGTGGCCATTCTCAGTTTACAATGCTGCTGTCAATGGTGGTGAATTCTGCTTGAAGGAATTTTAACTGTATCATTTTCATAAATAATAGTTTCGCATCAACGCTTAGTCATTCAAACATCAATAATATTTCCGATTGTACCTGTAGGAAAATCGAATTCAGTCTCAGATCCGCAAAGCCAACTTAACCAATCAACCAAAAACAAAGACCCAATTTAGAAATTATTCACCTGATAACAGAATAGTGGCGACCTCCCTGGCTCTAACAAACAATACAATTGCGTCATAAAATGTATCTTGTTGATAGTTCTTGCACAACGGGAATACTCTGTAGACAAATCATTTTTCAAAGACAAACTCGGTTGAACGGATGGACTATTGCAATATTAAAATGAAGGCCAATGATTTCTTCAGAAAGAAATTTCTGTTTATCTGTAACATTTTGAATTTTCCTGTCAATTGGAAAACTATTTAAATATTAAGCAATGCAGCTTACTCATCAATGGTCTCATTTGATATTAAACCACAATTCTTAGAGTAATTACAGTATATTACATGAAATACGTACGTTTGTACGGATCAGATAGAACAAATCATTTGCATACACGAGTAGATTCGATGTTTTTGTGTTCGCTTGCTGTATTGTTGCAAAGACGTTGAGGATTTGGCAGTGGACCATGAACTTTGCCCGGGCAAAGATGGCGCCCGTCTTTTAAGCATGAGGATTATACCACGGCTTTGGCACGTCGAAAAGTGAAAAAAACTTTATTGAGGATTAGCGATCGAACACGCATTGTTACATCTTTACAAACACATTCTGGGCTTTGTTTTTCGAGGTACTGCACTGAAACGCCGGCCACCGACGAGTGTGCATCCACGCATATTGGTTGCTGGTGGTTGACTTTTACGCCATATACAGTACATATATACATGCATTGCATGACTTGCCAAGAATAACACCGCCAAGTAAGGCCGTGGTATTCTTGGCTTGACGCTGGGAAAGAGTCACTAACGGCAAATCGTTGAACTTGGAAACACATTGGGCCCTTGTCAATAGGATGATGACAGAGCGACCTGTGTGGGTGTGGAACTATTAACGTTATAAGTCTTCTGTAATAATTGTGTTTTCAATTTCATAAAATTGTAGATGTTGGTAGTGCCGCTAAATTTTGAAGCAAAACACATAAAAAGCGTGAACGAGACGAGACTGCCTCTGATGGCGCGGTGAGGGTTGTCTTTGACTATTTGGTGTTGACATCACAAACAAACGTGGTCCACATGTCACAGCAGACAACAATTATAAGTCCCCCACCCCACCCCACCTAAGAGTTTTGCGTGGGCCAAACGTGTTTCGGGCTGTAATCGAAAAATAATTAATAACCATAAAAGACGTCCGCCAGTTCGTTGGAGCGAGCGAGAGCGCGAGGCTGGGCAAAGAAAGAAAAAATAATAATCGCGAACGTGCAAACCGTGCGGCGATCGTAAACTGCGCCGCGACTATTTGTGTGTGTGTGTGGGGGGGGGGGTGAGGGGTTGATGGTTTGGATTTCCAGGGGTGATGGTGGTGGAGGGCGGTTCCTCTAACCAGTCAGTCGCCAACATGAACAGATGATAAAATTGCAAAAGTACAGTGTACTACTACTGTCGACCCTGTAGCTGTGTAACCAAAATCACCACATTCGAAACGTCAATTGAAAATCAACTTTAGTCCAAAATTTCTGGTTTTAATGTGAACAAAATCAAGAATTGATCTGAAGGTGTTGTTGATATGTAGCCACAATTTATTGTTACTTATTATCGTTAGATGTCGTTGCTATATACAGTGTATTAAAATTAGACTAAGTCCAGGTGGAAATTTCGGACTTTTAGGACAAGTATTTAATAGATTTCTTTTTATTTGTTTATCCTGAGCATTTCTACACAACCTGAATGAGCTATCACAGAACGAGCTAAATTTAACGAACTTAAACAAGCAGTCAACACGTGTATGTTTAACTAAAATAATAAGATTGATTCAGGACGAAATCTGAAGATCGACTATGAAACTCAAACGTAAAAAGTATCAACAACTTTTACTTCAAGAATCCCAAACAATACGCAGGAATATATGCACTTATAAGTTTTATATCACGCTTGAATTTCATAGTCGATCTTCAGATTTCGTCCATCAATCTTATTATTTTAGTTAATACTACAGAGTTTTATCGACTTAGCATCATTTAGTGACGTGTATGTTTATTCTACAGTGTAGCACGATTCTATAGGATGGAGTTTTACAGTGTTTTTGAATTTTCAGGACCAAGATGACAATTTTTGTAAATAAAAACAATATGAGTAATCAGATAGCCGAGATGTCAGATCATATTGGAATGGACTCGTCGCTCAAGTTTTCGGGGTGCGTTTAGCAAAAGCAAAATTGCGTCCACCCTAACCGTTATTGCGTCGATGTACGGGGAGGGGGGGGGGCAGTCACGTGATTCGTGTACAAATATTGGAAGTGGCGAGCAGAGTCTCTATATAATCATATTTTTCTCATCTTCTACACCTCCACCCACACCAGCAGGCTGAACCCTTCAACCCCACTCCATCTCCCGTCAGCAATCCCTTCGCCCACTCTCCCATGGCCTTGTCGTTTAATCAATTTCTTATACACATAGCCGAGTTACTTTAACACCTTTTTTGCTCTTACCGGCGACGGCAGTGCCTTCTCCTTGTACGTGCCAGCACAAACTTCGTATTCGCATTAGTGTATCAGCTATGGCGAAATCGGTCTCGCCTATAGCTGGGGAATATTAAGGTGGCTGAACAAGCTTTCTACATAAAAGGTGAGATTCGGTTTCAGTGATTTAAAAATCGATTCGATTAACAGAGTTTTGAGTGAGAGAATGAAAAGCCCTAGGAAATTTCGTGCAAAACATTAAAACAGATACAGATGACGTTATGAATATATGCACTGTCTGCGAAATTTTGTTATAATCGTCTCCTCTTACGGATGCAAACGTCATTCGATTGGTCGTTAGTTGAAGGTCAGCAGCTTAGTTCGAACAGCCAATAAGTTTATTTAGCGATGAAACTACACACACTGCTCGAATGCGTTTTAAGTGCAACCAGACTTTCAAAAATTCAGATTATTTGTTGGTGATGTAATTTAGCGATTACCTTATATTTTAAGAAAGTGGTTCAATTATACATTTTGATTAAAAAACAATGATATACTTAGTCCCTTTAAATAAACAGTATCGAGATATGCTATGTCTTTCATGATATTTTTAGGGACAGCGGTATGTGATGCTCGGTAATAATGGCTCTGTCGAAACAAATTTGTGAATCATCATTGTGTAACATCACATTGCGAGTTATTAGATAGCATCAACTGCCTTGAAATACCTGTACTGTTACTTATATGTGTCTGTGTACGTTAGTTGACTGCGCTCTGTGATATTCTTAAATGATTGCGCCAAAACTAAACAATTCTGCTATTTTTCTGACTTGGTTTACTTGCAAAATAAACGATTGGTACAAAACGAAAATTCTTAAAATTATATTTCTGTTGCTCAGTTTTATGAATGTGTTGTTCAAGAGTAATCAAGTGGCAAACAGCTGTTCGATTTTAAACGATGTGCCAGTTACAAATCTTTAGCTGTCGATTATATAGACATTAGTGACTGAATCATGATCTGGCACCAGGCTTGTCTTTATGGCCAAGCTGAGCTACTCAAGGGTGTACCTGTATACATTTCTACAGTCGGCATTGAGTTTCGATAGCAGGCAAGCCGCGCGATTGTCTAGAAACAATTTCTTTTATTGGTTTATTATTGCACGAATTGCCTACTTATAATTTAATTTATTGACTTACAATAACTGTCATATAATCGTCTGGCCGCATGCGATATATAGCTTTAGGTGAAGCGTATGTGGCTGTGTGTGTGTGTGTGTGGCGCTGTACTGACTATACGGCCACACGATTAGGTTCTAGACGCTTGTGATGTTTCCAATAGCAAACGTCTGTCATATATCCGTGTCCATATAAACCGTCAACTCGGGGGAGCATTGCAGCATGGATTGCATTCGGCACAGGATCGGCAGTCAATAATATTTAAGGCCCCCGCGACTATAAAATGTCGATGTATTTATACGTGTATACAGGTTTACGCACACATTTATCACCTTCTTGATGTCCCGCCAAAAACAAGATGGCGCCGCGCGCGTAGAAAACAACACACATGTTTAGCGTGAATGCTGATCTGATGACGTAATGATGGCACGACACATCATGCACATGTGTTACGTTATAAACACCAAAATGTACAATAAATCAATTAATGAGCACGAAAATATATTAAACCCCATAGATCATTCCCAGAAAGTCGCCAGCATTTCTGCCATATCTCAATCTCATTAGTGGCTATGATAAATTACAAATTAAATATGATAAGTTCGTATGCGGTAACAGCTTTCAATCTATTAAAAATGTAGAAGGATTACAGACGATGTTTTGTCATTTATGTTGTAACGATTCTCCAAAATTTTTATTTGTTTCGGGGTGACCGATATGTGACCGTTCTTTTTTCTGGGGATGTTTTTGATCAGGATGAAATTCAATACCATTACCCCTTATAATAAATAACCAGAATATTATCGATTCAAATGTCACTGTGTTTTGCTACACGAGTTTCTACTGATGCGGGTACGTACGTACATAATTTGGCAGAAACCGTTCAGTGGGGCCATAGTCGTTCTCTTAACGACAATGGCTCCCCTGAGCGGACCTCTCATAGTTATAAATATCAGGTGACAAATTGGGAGGCATTCATTCAACAACGATGGCTACTCTCAAGACGAGACTTCTGCCTAGTTTGATTTGACAAACCGACATAAAGAAAATCTCGACATTGGTAAATATTCGAAAAAATAATTTTGGAAAACGATTTTTTTGCCTTTCACCCGTATAGGATTTTCTGTGCTAATTCTGTGCGCCAATTTGGGTTCATCTAAATGTAATTTAATTATTTTCGAGATTTCGTAACATGATAAAACTATCTGATTTTTGGGATTTCGAGACAAGATCCAGATATCTCGTCTTTTTTAAATCCTATGAAATTTTAGAATGTCGGAGGGGACATGTTTTGGGATTTATTGCTCCTCTGTTAATACTGAGTACATCTCCCCACTCTGAGGGTTTCAGTTTCGCCCATTCGGTAATACACAATTCACACAAATCCATTGTATTATGCGCAATCCCCAATCACTTGTAAGCGTCTTGAGCCATTTCATTTTTGGTGTATTGTATAATACAATACATACATGTTAATTAACAATAGGTGGCGGTTAGCGCAATTGTACACCTTGAATAGTTTTGTGGTGGTCATGCACATGTCTGCAGTTTGTTTTGCAGTACAGGTAGGAATATGATACATAGGCTTTCGCATATTGAACGTTTTATTTTGTTTGTCATTGTAATTTCAAGTGTTTCCGGTTGATAAATGAATCGAGGCTACGATTGGGAGTATTTCGTTTCGACAACGACACGACTGTCACGAATTGAATGCAACGGTGAAAATGAATTTGTGAAAACATTATTTGTATCGACTTTTACATGAAATGGTTTTATTTTTGGTATTTTTAACTTGTTGCCTGATGGTATTTCCAATAGTAAGAAACAGGGTCATTTAAGGTAGAAAGTGGCTTAATATTTCAATGTTTATAGCGACCATGGTAAAGATTATTGCAACATTCTCGTGAATTTTATTGAGATGCAAAAGAGGTTAGGAATTTTGATTTATTATTTTCTTGTAACATTCTTGTGAATTTTATTGAGATTCAAAAGAGGTTAGGAAGTTTGATTTATTTCATAAACAATACAATGGATTTGTCATTATCAGAATTATTCTCCACTATTACTTGGATACATGGATAAAAAAAAATTCTACGTTATTTCATGACTTCCTAAATTACAATTTTACTATCGAATTTACTGATTACAAAGTTAGTTCTACGAGGAAAAAATATTTCTTTGTGTATTTTTATATTTAGAATACATTTGCGCAAGTATAACTTAACGGTCTCGACGTTGATTATTTATATTTCATTTTTAGTTCATTCCCAATTACTAACAACATATGGCAACCAACACCAGATGGCAGCAGTTATTGTCGTGGCTGCCTGTTTTTCAATCGGCATGGTATCTTATTTTGTGGATTTAGGGGATTTAGTGACGAATATCATCGTCTAACGTGATCTATAAAAGTGGGTAGGGGCAGCCTGTGGAGGACATTGCCATTTCGGTGCTCGGTCGAAGGCTTTGCCCCGCTTCCAACCGGCTATATTCGTGTGAGAGCTTCTTTTGGCTATGGAAACGTCCTAGACGACGAATATATTTTTTGTATTTTTAACCTTTCTTGTTATTGCCTGAAGGTATTTCCAAAGATAGCTGCGCAAAAAACAGGGTCATCTCAGGTAAAAAGTGGCGGCCGCCATACGTACTTCAAAGTCAATCGATGAGGAAGATACTGCCCCGCCTTTTTTACCTTTTCTGTCTGAAGCGGCGTCGCACTTCTCTCTCCTCGTTGGACAATGGTCCTTCTAAAATAGTGGGACACAGAAGCTCGGCGATGAAACAGAAATTACAAAATTATTTCTGTTCAAAATTACTTCCCAACTTGACTCGGTATAAAGTTATAGTTTTGCGGCATAATCCCTGAAAGTTACAGGAGACAAAACGACGAAAGGAAGGATATCTGTAAGAATCTCGATGACTGATCACTCTACCTCATCATTTGATTATAGAAAAAAATTTATGAATCGCCAAGTTCGGAAAACTTCAAACAATGATGACTTTTCTTAACTTTTGATTTTGTTTCGTAGCTCGCCTTTTTATTAATGTTCACCATTGGTCTCAATCACCATCATGTCTATTAAACAGTTAAAACAAGGGAAGTCCATACATTGAAGGCGAAGGGATTTTGCGGGTCCCTTCGTACAGTGAATGATCAATCGTTAAACCGCTCACTATGACGGTTTCAAAGAGAACGATATATTCTCTGTGTATATATATATACCCTAGAGAACGTTTTCTTAGCCATCTACTAGTTCCATTTTTTTTCTTTCTTGTTAGCGGCAGCCTGATAGTCCTAGTCGTTGGACTGCACAATGGCGTGAATAGTGAGTTGTTTTTTGTAATTAATAGTAGGTAGCAGAAGAGAGTTTCCTTCAAGCTCGCTATGTGGGTGCATCATCTTTTGGTCGAATATCCGCATCATTAAGATGACTGGTAAGGGAGCAAATTGGGACAACAATAAGAACGTAAAATTAGGGGAGACTATGCCTTGTGGCAGGATGGCCGTTGATCGAGTCCACTTGGCGGTTGGAGTTAGTGTCAAGGAGGTACCCAATTTGCGCCTAGCAAAAGTGCCATTAGCGGTGACGGATTGGTAACTTTTTTTTTTTTTGAAAAGCCCAACTCGGACATTCGGCAAGATCTGTGTGACCGTGAGAAAGTGTTCCGGTCTTCGCTGCCCCGTGGTCAGTTTCAACAGCATTTCCGTGAATTCTGTCATGAGTGTCATGCGTATCGCATTGCGTTTGTATTTTTTGTTTACTGGAGACTGGGAAGAAGATGGTCGGCTTGGTCAAATATTGGTAATTGATGGCGCTGAGGTCGCAATATAGCAGAGCAGAATGACCGGAAAGATCTTGTAGTGGTTTATTTTTTATCTACCTTCTATAGTTTCAATATTTTTTTTGCTGTTTATTATTTCTTCGATTTTCTTCAATTTTGAATTGGCATTCAAATATCTAATTTAAAAAATCATTTTTGTTTGTATACGTGTTATCATGGTGTTTAATCTATTTGTGCTATTCATATTAAAAAATATTATATTCTCCGTTCATTTTCGATTAGGAACGCTCGTGTTTACGTGTAGAGGAAAATTAATTAGTAACCGAAAAAAAGTAATATCTCAACGCAAGGTTGGTCGCGAACATAAAAACATAAAATTATTCATTCTAACCGATCGGGTCGGGCTGAATCCTTCTGCACAGGACCTCAGTACAAGATCTCTAAAAGTCAATGACTGACTGATCGAACAAAGTCTCTCGGGTGGGCTCCTTGACTCTCGACATTTCTTCGATGGTGTCGGTGAAATGGCGTCACAAAGATACTCCCTGGAGGAAATCGGTCTGATTGGTCGGCACTTGGCCGCCATTTCGAAGGAGGAGGAGGAGGTCACGAGCGGTCAAATAAAGATGATGACAATGACGTCACCGTGGATGTGGTTGCTATGGTTACCACGCTCAAACATCCGAATTATAACGCGGCCGCTCTTTCGTTCGTTCTTTCCGTCTGAGATATTTGTTAAGGAGGTCCACCAGCGTGTTCACCCTAAAGCTACATGATTCCTCCGAAGAACAAATTCTGCCCTCCTTTATTCGTATATTTAAAGCGGATGTTTAGATCCGATTGGTCGACGCCTGCTTGAGTGCACTTCCGTTCAAATTTAGACGTGGAATGGCTCGTGACAAATGAATTGACAAAACGTAGTCCTTACCCCCTAAGCAATCGCAATGCCATCCGCGCTTATGAACAATCTCATAGAAATTTGAAAATAAATTCAAATAAGCAGCGCGAAAACCATGAACTAAAAATAATAATTTTGAGCGCACTTTTTACCTGCCTCGGCCTTAAAGTAGGGATCATCCATTCTACAGTTGCTCTTCAGGAGGGGGAGAGGTTTTCAAATAGCGTATTCGAACGTAAAAGAGGGCAATAAATTTAACAAGTGTGGTTGGAGGCAATGTGTTGTACTGCGCTTGTTGCTTTCTTTTGAGGAGCTCCTGCCGCCACCTAGGCCAACATATGTCCGGCATTGTTAGGCGATTTAGGGGGGAGGGGAGACATATACTGACTTGCGCGTATTGTACATGGGGGTGGCGTCGTTGGACCTCGCGAGTGCGGACAGATCGTTGGACAAAAAGCCCTTGAGGCTTGACGAGTGGCCTCAGGTTTTGTGTCGCTTTTGTACCTGCGATACCTTTGAAGTGCAGTAAAAATACCGCTGCTCGTAAGGGCCTAGGGGGAGGGATGATGGGGCCTGATGGCACCGGGATAGGCGTTTCTAATCCCCTCGTAATTTAGTTGGCGAGACTCATTTTCGAATGACTTGATCGTGGTACACATTAGTACTATTGCAATAGATAAAACGACGTCCTTTGCCAAGCGGTTATGAAGGTTTGCTTGTACTAAGTGGGCAGACAGCAAATAGCTTTTATATTGGACCTTTATTATTCTTGTATTTAAATATATGTCATTCTTTGTTTGGGTAAACTGATAATTAATTATAAGTGTTCTATGTTTTCTACTGGTAATATTAAATTTATAGGAAGCTTTATAAAAGCTTTAATAGCTTATAGGAAAATGAGGACTATTTCTTTCTGCGTAACAAATGGTTTGTCTTGGGAGTATTGCATTTAATTTAGGCAATGGCTGGAAACTGTCTAATCTTTTGTGGAAGGAAATATCAACAACAAATATTAATGATGGAAACAAATCGATTGGCTATATCAATTGTGCCATTGCCGTTTGATTTCGATGTTTTCAGAATTCTTATTTTTAATTATGCATTAGTTGTGCATTAATTGTGCAAGGTTCAATTGTTTAAAACCTGTTTTACACTTCCACTAACTACCATTCACGCTTCCCTGCAGAGTTGCGTAATTGCGATACACCAGTGTCCACTCAATTGAGGGGGCGACATGCTCGCTTGTGTCCCTGTATAAGTTGGCATGACGACCGCCCGCCCCTATGTCACAACTGAGTACGCCCTAAACTTCTATTTTAGTTAAGGTGGAGCTGGCGTTCTCCTTTTTGGCACTGTGCAAGCACACGTTTCCTTTCAACCGTAATCCCGTAGACCATCCCACAAACCCACCCTTTTGCTTTTTTCCTCGAGGTTTCTTTCCGGTGCACAATATGTTAGCGAGGGGGAGCAGTTGTCATCGGGTACCGCCCCTTCCACAGCGTGACGCATTTAATTTTAGGGTTCAAGCCCTAAGTGGTTCTGCCTGCTCTCGCCTCTGACCCCAACCTCCCCCTCCCCTTCATCCGTCAGCAAATAAATGGCTGACAGTTATTCCAGCCCATTTTCTAACACTCTCTCTTTACTGGGTTTGACGATGACGAGTTTGAACGGCAGGGTTTTTCTTTTGCCAAACGAATTTTAAAGGAGAACACGCCTTTAGCAGCGGTCCATTGCCCCCCTTAATGGCAACGCGTAATGTGCAATTTCATATATTAATATGTGGTTTAATCACTGGAATGCGAAAAGGAAGCACTAGGCTTGAGGCTTCCACACGTGTTTTTTTATCATCGTAAACAGAAATCCGCCCCTCCCTCTATAGTTCGAAAATCTTCGTCATTCCTAATGAAAACTGAGATCAATCGAGTGAAGTAGATAATAAGTTGATGGCTGATATGACATTTGGCGGCAAAGGTACAAAAGGTGTCAGTGTCAATATTTATTATTGGATGGCCAAATGTGCGTGTATATCACCTTCATACTGTTGATAATGTGAACTCACCAGCGGATATTGTTTATCGTCAAAAATCCTTGCCACTGCAATTGCGTCAGGTTTTTTTAAAATTAGGGATCTACTCAGATATAATGTTTGAGTGCGTATCGCCAATTAAATATTAATTAGTAGTTTAAAATGATTACTCTTATATTGTTGATCACGCTACACACACAAATGTGCATATGTATAATAAGATTTCAGTTTTAACGTATTTAACGTGAACGTCTACGTGTTTTCGATTGCAATTATTGAATACAATTTGTACCCCACAAGCTATTATGGCTAGGGCCAGAAGACTAGCAAAGAGCATGATTGTGGTGTCCTATTTTACCAGATTCTACTTACGCATATATACACTGTAGGTATGCTTACGCGCTTTAAATAGACTATAGACACTTATACATAGTCTGGATTCACGGATTATTAGAAACTATTTTCATCCTGGTTGGTGGGATACTTCGCGATCACCTGTTAATCAATTACGGTACCATTTCTTTGTGTCGTGAGAATACCGTCCTGTGTACACAAAGGTCCTCCTCTCTCCATGTACTGTATACCCCCACCACAACACATACACCGTTGTACGTTTCCCTGCGGAGTTATTGCTGGACGCGATTAATAACAATACTAATAATATTATTATTAATATTGCCCCCTCATAAATCCTTTCATTTACGGACGCCAACGGGACTCACATGTTTGTTTGTAATCCAACGCGTATTTCGCTGGCGTCACATTTATAGTATGTTTCGGATTGTATTTAGATTAGTATTTTCATAAGTTTGGAGAATGACACGAGTATCACATCAGAACAGTTGATCAAGGTTCGCGGACTTCCCGAAATAAACTTGTTGTTCTGATTTATTTGATTTTCTCAGAACTATACGGCAACAATGAAAAGAGATATTTAATTCCAGTGCAGTGTTGGGCACTCCACGAGGCTAATAAATTAGTTAGCCCTATCAACATTGTATGTCCAAATTCTGCGTTTTGCCAAGAGGGGGAGCAAGACCAACTCAACTTTCGACGCGCGACCTCGTCTCTCATAATTCATTCGTGTTTATTGTTTGTCTCATGCAGGCCTCCTCCTCCCCAGGGCCAACACAAAGGGCTTAGATGGTCTGCTCACGGAAGGTGGTACGTGTTCTCTGCAATTTTTTTCTGGCGCATGTACTCCACCTGTTCCCCTTATATACACCAACCCCCACGAGTGTTACATGTTGTCGCTAATCTGAAATTGGTCAGGAGCCGGTGACTGCGTAAAATCCTAGGGGTTCAGTGGGGCGCCAGGAAAAGTGAGGTTTTTTATTTTGAGAACCTTGTCATCATCCATATTAAGTTTATTTTCAGGTTCTATGGTTTAATTCGATGACTCTCTAAGATTTGGGAGTCAATGGCTAATTTGCGAAATCTATTGAAGTCTCCAATGTAGTAATTAATGTAGTAGTAAAACAACTTCACCGGTATGCAATAATTTTCGGGTTAAGACTGAGAGGACCAGGCCTAGCCATAAATTGAATATTTCTAGTTTCTGGAAACTAGTTTCAGTTGCAGCTAGGTATTATTAGTCGTCACTTTTCCGTTTAAACAAGAACTAGGTTTTCCGTAAACGTATTTCAACATGTGTACTCTATGACATTGCGTTATGTGCATGCTGCATTGCATGGGTTTGCCGAATTTTGTGTTTGAGACCCGAATCCTGGTTTCCATGGTGACCGCATGATTGATTGTTCGCAGGTGATGTTTGCGTTTCGAAACATGACGAACTTTTTGGTGACGCAATATCCGTTACATTTCATATGCGCGTACTTATACATATATGCATGTTCAGTATGCAATAACAGAAGGTTTATGTGGTGGTGGTGGTTGCGAGACCGGTGTACACGCAGGTGAGAAGGGAGGGGCGTTTTCCTTTTGCTGCACCTATTGGGCGACCTCCGTGGCCGTCACTCCTCGTGTCTCGTACCTCATTGGCTGCTAAATCCTTTGATCAGGCCGCGACTAAGGTGAACGAGACGCCATTTTGCATTGGTGAATCAATAAACAAAATGAAACCGGTTCCAAGCTCGAAGTTGTAGTACCCTATACGAATGGCGCTCAAATTTGTTATTAATGCTTAGGTGTAATCATTTTCTTACAATCAAAATAGTAAAGTTCGCGTCCAGGCAACGACAATAATAAGTGAACTACCGTCGCGACGGTCGCAGTCACATGGGTGAGCAGTCAGTCCCGCATTATCAAGATTTTGTATAGCAAACGTGGGGCCCCTAGTTCAAGTTTACCATTTGTAAGCAAACATTGTTGCGTTGCGTTGCACCAAAAGCAGTTTTGGTTCTTTGTATTATTATTCGCCAACCGGTGGCGCTTACACGTTGGGGTTACATCGTCAGGTGACCTCCTGTTCCAAACAAGTTGCTTATCCTTTCGTTCAGATTCATACTCGAACTCTCCGTGAGAACTGGCTGGAAGAACTGGCTTATTTATTTGGTCGTGTTCCCCTCTCACTTAATGATTGAGAGTGGATCACTCTAACTTTAATATACAAGGGTGTCCCAAAAGTCCCCATACATAGAAACAATGTTCCCCAATAGGGCTAACATTAACATTGGAAACAGTCCTATGTATGGAGACTTTTGGGACACTATGCATGTTGACTACGCCATTATATAAATGGAATAAAAAAGAACGGATGGTAGTTCTGTGTAGCTGTTTTAACAGCTCATTTAGGAAAGAAAGCTTTCATTCCAAACGTGGTCCCGGGGTCATCCGAGTATAGGGGGTCAGGTGTGCTAAAGACGAGTTCTGTAGTCTCGGAATGGCTCACGTTGCCAGGAGGCTCTGTCGGGGAATCTTTTTTTCATTGCTAAAGTGAGCAGCAACCCAGACTCTTATCTCATGTTGTGCAGGTGGTGGGTGCATCGAAGAGAGAAGACCAAAGTATTTTAAGCGCTTGTTCAGTCAGCCCAGACAGACAATATTGTGGGGGAAACACATGTTTTTGCGGTTTTGTAATCGGTCGCAGCAGAATAGATTCGCAAACCACCGATGATGAAATCACATTTTATCCTCACTGCGTAATTCGCGACCTTCGTCATTGATAAAATGTCTCATATCAATGATGTCAATGATGTCGTATCTAGACGAAACGGAATTTTATAATTAAAAGTAATTTCACTTGGGTTGGGTTTCTACGTTTTTCGATTGCTCTGTTGGTGACAAAAGAATAAATTACAATTTTTTAATTATAATTTTTTTGGAACCGAACTGTATGAATACCGATTTAAACCACCCAAATATGAAGAAGAAAACTAAAATCTCAGATATTATTTTTAAGAAGAAAACTAAAATCTCAGATATTATTTTTAAGAAGAAAACTAAAATCTCGATATTATTTTAAGAAGAAAACTAAAATTTCAGATATTATTTTAAGAAGAAAACTAAAATCTCTCGGCGTGTTCCAGAACACTTTCCAACACCCAAATATGATCTAAAAAAAAAAGCTAACCTATCCTGGAGACGCTTAATTTCAAATTGTTCATTTTTAGAAGTACTGTCAGTTGTCAAGAGAACGAAAGTTAAACAAAAATAATTGAGAAAGAGAAACAAAAAATATATTTTGTAGAGGTGAACCCATAATATTCAGAATAGGTTTACTGTAATTTATTTGTTCTGAAACAATTTTTATTTTATCTTGCGAGTGCATATTATAATTTTATTATGCAATAAAAATTATTTATGCAGAGATCCATACAGAGAGAGGTAGTCGTCCTTTCCAAGGTCCGCCGTTTCGTTAAAACAAACACTTAGCCACTTACAAAGACAAAAGCGATGTATTGAACCATAGATAATTACAGAGATAATTTACAGAGCGCGTTCAAATTCAGGATCGATTTCGCCTTCAAATGTGGTGAGATTATATAGCATTCCCGGGACATATCGAACGCGTTGGACAAAATTACTAGACTGCCTCGTGCCGCGTTCTGATTTATGGAAGGCGGTTACATAAATATCGCTATCCGAAAATAGTTTGATTCATTCGGATTTGTTTAATACCAGTCAATCGGGGGTTGCTCCCCTCCTCCCTCATCAGAAGAACATGATTCACCCACCCATCAGGTCATCAAGATTAGAAAGATACCAATGTTCTTGGAGCTCGGGCAACATTTAGGAATCTTCCGAATACCGAGCTGCAACAAAAACGAGACGAGATTGGTTGTCAATTGCCCCGGCATCTCGTCTCGTCTTGAGTAGAACACCACCGTGCCTTGGGAAGGCACATTACGTGGCATCGAATAATGGGTTTGCCCTGAAACCATTTTGCCGCTCATTTTCCAAGAACACTTGTCGAATCCTTTTTCACTTTGTCGATCAGTGGACAGCTGCTCATTAACGTCAACAGCGTTCCAAATTGAAGAAGAATGGCGGCCAGTTTTATTGGAAACTCTTGTTATCACTGCTTCAAAGCTTTCCCGAGAACTTGCGACCCCCATTCATTTATCCTCTCAAACTAATTTTGACACTTTCACTAGAAAAGCTTGACGCATTCAACACGCTTTCGCACTTTTTGTCTGTTGCAAGTTAGAATCGGCAAAGAATGCACTGTAAATCAAGGCGACTTGGACTTAAGTTGATAAAGTATAGCGGTGTAGCCCAGAAATCGAAATCGTTTCAGACTTCCGTCATATGTTATGCAAGTGGCCAGGTCTAGCCCGTTTGGTGGAGTCAATGTTTGGAGATTCTTTAAACAGGAATATATATAAATTTGTATGCATGACTGATATAGCTCAAAAATGTTTTTGACGTGTCAGCGTCTTTCTCCAAATTAGGGGGTATATATTTTTTTTTATTTTTTTTTAATTCACTGAAGTGACGGATCACAACAGGAAGATTCTGTACCCCTCTCAGAGCTTAGG
>JAQGBY010001566.1:0-28422 GCA_034698785.1 Mycogona germanica | reverse complement strand
ACCAATTTTTCATTGACCACAAAAATAAACAATTCATGCTCAAAAATTATCTGAGTTTGTGCTAATCAACATAGCCATTGATTGTGGTTTCGGTGGTCCCGGGTTCGATTCCCGGCGTGGGCTCTCAAAAATTTCGACCCCAGGGTTGTTCCCCCTCGCACAGTGCCTAAGCACCATGAGGGGGACGTAAGGCCTGTAGTGTGGTTGACTACAGTTGATTAGAAACAAAAACAAAACATCATGGCTGTCTACTTTGGTCTGTTCTAAATATTTATTCATTTGGCAAGCTTAACAGTGATATGGGCATACATCGGTTGATCTCTATTAACAATTGTGTTAGTTGTTTGATTTTCTGTCGCTGGAGATACAATGCGCATTGAGATGGTGCTGGTGTAACTAGATGATGTGATAATATCAAATGCCTAAAAAAATTGAGATTGGCTCACAGGAGGGTTTAGATATCGTTAACGATATCTTTAACGATAGACTTTTCAGTCTGGAATACTGAGCCTTTTTAAAATTTAATTTGTGGTTTCAATCCACCGGCCGGAATCATTATTTTAATCATGATAATCAAATTACATTCCAAATTAATGTGTGACCTAACCCAGAATTTCAGAACACAAATATTTTTCCTGGGTTGGATAGATATTTATTATTTTTATCGTTAGACCGGAGTTCTGGGTAGAAATCATTGTGATTACTGCGAAGGTCTTTCTATCTAGTGTTGCACAACATGCATCACTGGTAGCAGGGCGATTTTGAATCAGAAAGCTAACCAAGACGTTACTCGGACCGTTACCATTTAAATTGGTAACCCGCTCATCATTTAGTTGCACCAGTACCAGCTTGCAGAATGTGTTGGGAATCTGCATGGTGACGTGGAGGCTAATTATATTAATGGCGCTATATTTGAAACAAATTGTCCAAATTTCCACAGCATAAAATCAGGGCGCAGCAGTTTGGCGAGATCACATAGAATTTAGTGGATTATGGATGGAGACAACGTTTTCGTTGTGCAGCGAGTTTAAGATCATATTTCTCATTTTAAAATGGGGTGTCTAAGGGACTGGCCTGGAACATAAATTACATAATTATAGCGTCAAAAATTAGCAGTTGCCATGCAGATTTATTGTATCCCCAGCTACCTGTTTTACTACCCAACTGACACTCACTGTATGGTTTGGAATTGCGCAATATGATTGAGAGCAGCCATTGAGCTTTGTTAAGTTTAGTCTCTGCTTTTGGAATCATGTTGCGCGATTTCGTTGAACCGTACACATTGTGATTCAATAAAATTCTAAAGTGGGGAGAGAAACGAAAAAAAAGTTGTTGGACTTAGGGCAATATAAAGTCTGGCCAACTCTGAAAGAGTTACTGGTACAAGTAGCGAGAAGTCTTAAAAGTGAAACGCACACAAACACCGAAATTTGCATTACCAGTGGCGTCATCTCAGTAGCGGTCAAGCGATAAAAAAATAGGTCGCCAGCACAGGTGATTGGTTGTTGGTGAAAATAACCTCGACGACAGCCAATCTACGTTCCCCATAGTTCAAAGTTCACGACCATATTCATGCGCTATGTAGCCCAGCTCTATGACGGATGTTGCGTTCAATCGCAAGTTGCGCATGCGTTTTCAAAATGGTGTTTCTCACCCCTTGTAAGGTTCTCTGCATATCGTACGACTCTACATTTTTATGAATTTTTTTTTACGGGTTCATTTAAAAACTGTTTCATACTCTGCATATACACAACATTTCAAAAAAACATTTCTCAACAGATATGTACCGTATAATATTAAATTAATTAATTATTAAAATATCATATCTCAAACGTCCCACCCTCTCGAAATTTTCGTAGCATGTTGTTAAAGTGTGGGCCCCGTGTTCTCGACGTTCAGGGTTCAAATCCATATCAAACGAATTAATTTTTGTGCCCTTTTAATGCCAATTTAATTTATACATAAACATTTAACAGGCAATCGAAAACTCAAAGATTTACATTTGTAACAGATAAATAGAATGAGTTTTCATGTAATTACATGGAATTGGCATTAAAAAGACAAAAGCTATTTCGCTAGAAACGGATTTGAACCCGGCACACCAAGAACACGGGGCCAACACTTTAACAACATGCTACGAAAATGTCGATAGGGTGGGACGTATTTACATTCGTTAGCATGCTCGGGTAATTTTCTTAAAAATATTACATGTTATTTTCCATCCATGTCCGTGACGCAGTCATTTACTGCGATCTTTCGCAATTGTATACAGTCAATGTGTATGTAACTTGTTATATTCTATTTAACTGTAATGTTCTGAAAAATATTTAGTAAAATTCTGTTCCCAACTTAATTTTAATTAGTGATTTTTGTAGCTGATTTCCTTGTTATCGTGTCCAGCGTTACATCATCTTTCTGATCAATTCATTGTGTTCATCAAAAAGACTATTAAAAATCTAAAATAATGGAAATACTATTTTTTGGATATAAAAATAGTATTTTTATATATCTTTTGGACAACAGATGACAGCGATTTGATAAATTAATTCAGAAGATCTGATTAAATGTGTAGGTGTCTCCATTTGGAACACACTGTTTGGCGGAAAGAGATTGGCCGAGTGTCATGTATTTATTTACTCACAAGATGCTTTAAATGTGAATGGAAATAATCTTTCAATTTTCTGGAGATTTTTCATTTCGAGAAAGTAAAGCATTTCTTTAAAAAAATGTAACGCTTCAAAACCGTTCCAGTTCCACAAAAATGTAACGGGGTCGTTCCAAAGTTCCTTTCTAAAAAAAAGTAACCTCCGTTCCACAGAAAAGTAACGCGGTCCCGGGAACGGGAACATTCTGTTCCTACCCAACACTGATAACAAGAAATCAGTCAATAAATTGCCAAGCAACATGACCATTCACACATTAAAAGGTGGGAGGGGACGAGTTTTAGTGATATAAACAAGATATAACGAATCGACTGAGGTGAGCCTACTTCATTTCGAAGAGTTCTTCTAGGTGATTCCTCCTCTCGGTGGCCAGGAGAATCAATTTGGCCTGCACGGTGTCCAGTTTAGAGCGCAGCGGTGGACAGTTGGTGCAACGAACGTTGTGGGCGTTCTGCATCGACTTCAGGCGCTCCTCTAATTTATTAATCTGATGGCGATCAAAAGAATTCAAGTTCAGTCGGCATAAAAAAGGTAGCGATCTTGGCTGCTCATACGAAAATGTGTAAAGATGATAAAACTAGAATATTCTTGTCAATGGTTGATCACCATCATTATTGATTTACATTAGCAAACAATTATTTTAGCCACAGTGATAATAGTTGGTACAAAAATATACGGCTTAAGATTTTTGTTCGTGTTTTATACGCTTTATCAAATTGCAGTGGAATAAAATAACAGAATTGGAGATAGACATTTACCTTCAGCTCAGATCGTCGCCAATTTTCTTCGTATTCGGCCACGGCAATCTCGCGATCGGCAGTGATCCGGACACTCTCACGCAGGGCTTCCTCTAATTCCTCGATTCTCTCCTCTTTTAAGTCCAGATCCTCCTGACGACGTTTCAAGTGTTCAACCGATGGTTGGGACAGATGAGTTGGTGGAATGTTCAAGGGGGAGAAGTGAGGCGAATAGAAGTGTGTGTGCAAATTGCAACAAAAAAATAAAATAAAATGATAATGACAAAACAAAAACAAAACAAAAAACATAACAAACAGCCATCAAACATTGTGGTCCATATGTCTGTGTGTAGCGAACAAAACAGAAACAAAATGGCTTTTCAGGTTGGAGTGATCGTGAATGTTGTTATTTGGATTATTGAGTGCTATTCATGGTGTTTCGTTCATTTGTGGTTGCAGTTTTGCTATTTATTTTTTCTCTTTTCGAATCAATGAAGCTGAGCATGTGGCTGGCAACTGGCGTTGAAAACGTAGGTCTCTTTTAAATATATTTATATATGCGAGGGAGAGGGGGGAGAACAATTTTCTTTTTTTATATAGTTTTGCATCGCCTGTCCGACGAACCAAAAAGGCATACTTAATTTATAAATTTATAAAAATTTGATAAATCAACAATGTACTTAAAAAATATATTCATCGATAAATATTAAAAGAAGCTAGAAAAGAAGCTCCCGGGCCCGGCAGGCTGTTCGGTTAGTGCAGCGTGAAGAAGGAAGAAAAAAGAGACAAACAATAGATTGGTTAGTTTTCTTCTACTTTTTATGGCTACTGTACGTACATCGTACTAGATCATCTCTACATCTTACTCTGTCTTGGCTACATCACACTTCATCATCTCGTTTATCATTTTTTGTTCCAGCCTTACCTGTGCCTTGGAAGCGTCCCTCTTGGAATCGTCGTCTTTTCTCCGGGCCTCCTCGGGCATTTGAGGAGTGACCGATCGCTCGGGAGGATGTGAGTGAGATTTCTTTAGGTTATTCAAGGCTCTGTCAGAAATAAAATAAAGAACACGTAGCGGACAGGCCTATTAGACAAACTGCTGCACTGTAAATCAAGGCGTCTTAATGTAGCCCTATAATCGGGAAGCCCGAGTTTATACGGTTTGCCGGTCAGCACTTTTTGTCAGCTTGCTCAAAACTGGTACTTTATGAGATTTTAAAAATAATTTAAAAAAATACATTTATTTTGTAACTGTGTACGGTTTGGAGTATCAATTTTTATGTCAAATGTTGATGATTCAAAGGGTCAAAACAAAAAATTAGAAAAAAATTATAAATTTTTTCGACACTTAACAAACTAAAAACTTTTGTTTCTCTTATTATTATTATTTGTTGTGATTTGTAAAACTTACTCTTGTAGTTCCCTGATTTGTCTGTCCTTGGAGAACTTCTCCTCTTCGCTGGACTGCATGATTTGCAGGAGCCTGTCCAGGTCCTGCTGGGCACGCGAAGCGTCCTCCCTGGACTTGTCCAGAGCCTTCTTGGCCTCAGAGCGCCCTTTCTCCAGTTCCTCGTTCTTTTTGCGCAGATCGGCGATCTGTTTGGCCAGCACCTCGTTCTGACCCCCTTCCGCCTGGACACGCGCATGCGCACAGAGGGAGTCGAAAAGAACGGACAGAAACAATGCGTTTACAAAGTTGAATCAATGTCATTTAGAAAATTTGCACGACTCGTCGTAGCGCAGTTGGTTTAGAACCCGGACCGCCGAAACAGTCAGTCGCTAAACCAACTGCGCTAGGACGAGTAGTATGATCAGCAGCAATGTACTTTGGAGAAACGGGATAAAAATATTAAAAAATATTTAAAGAAATTTTAAATTCATCAATATACCTCTCAGTTTCTAGTGTTCATTGTTGTAAACCAAAATTCAATAGATGAAAAATGTCATATTGAATATTGACCAATTATTTTTATAAATTATGCGCCAATCTCACGCACGTTTCTAGATTATTATTTTATCATCGAGTCTAACCTTGGACATTTGACCCTCGAGCGCGTCCAGTTTCTCCTTGCGCTTCTTCAGTCGCTTCTCCATGTCTTCTAGCACCTGCTGACGCTCGTCCAGCGCCTTCTGTCGCTCCTCCAGCTGCTTCTGGGCCGCGCCCAGCTGGGCGTCGCCATCTTTTGCCCGTATCGCACGATCCTCATTCGATTCCTGCAGTTCGATCTGAGCAACGGAAAACATTGAAACTGTTAGTATGATTTGCGTGAGCCGTCACCATGTGACCTGTACACTGGACTATACAAAAAATGGCGCTGATAGAGCTCAAGAGCAGTCAACAACTAGTCTTTTCTAGTCGACATGTTATGCAAATAAATAGCATTTGCTTAGTAATAATTTTCTCGATATTTTTCTTATTTTTTAGAATATTCAAACAATTATATAAGAACGAAAAATCAAATTTTAGATGGATTAATTGGAATGTCTATGCCATGTTGAATTCCAGGGTACAGGTTTGAACAGAAGGAAAAATAATAAATTCAAAAGTGCAAATGATTGACGAAGATGAAACACGAAATAGTTTGAAATTATCGAAATGAAAATATTTATAAACACAGAGAAAATGAAACCATAAAATATCAATAAACCTGACTTAATCATAAACAAAAATTTGTAAAAAAAAAATAATCAATTCTTTATATAAATATGTGCATTAGGAAATAAAACATTCAATAAAAATGACAAATAACTAAACAATTAAACACGGTAGCAAAAATGAAGCATTGGGTGAAATAATATAAAAACAACGAAGCCAACTTTTTTTTTACAGTGCAATTCTCTAAAATAAATAATAAGAAAACAGTGAGAAAAAAATGGTGACTCTTAATAGCAGAGACAAAAAACAGAGTAACAAATAATGATACAAGAAATTATAGTACAAAATTATATAATGTGATTCAACAAAACAAATCTGTGTCTAGAACACGAATGAATAGATGCAACATTGATGTGCAATAAGAGGAATGTGTGCATGGAACAGCGCACAACCATACGACAGCAGTGATATTGGTGGCGCCATCTATTGTCGGCACAAAAGATGGATGACTGACCTGCTTCCGCTCCAACTCCTGCACCAGCATTTCCAACTGTGCCTGAAAACGTTCTCGCTCCACCTGCGAACTCTTGGCCTCCTTGATGGCGGCCTCCATCTGCTGTTTGAGCTTCTGCACCTCTTTATCGTGCTTGTCTCGTTCCAACTTCATCTCCTTGGCCATCTCCTTCTGCCACTGTTCCACGTCTTTGTTACCCTTGCCATGCTCCGTTCGCAGCTTCTTGTTCTCCACCCTCGATTTTTCCAGCTCCTGTTGTGATATGGTCATCTGCTCCTGGAAGCTGGCCAACATCTCCTGTGATTTTTGCAGCTGCTGTAGAAGTTGGTTTCGCTCGGTGCTCATGTTGGCCAACTCCATTTGCAGGTTTTCGACATCCTTACGCAGCCTCTGCAGTTCATAGACACTCTTTTCCAGTTCACCTTGTGACCGTTGCTGGCTGACTTGTGTCTGGTTGACGGCACTCTTGGTCTGGTCGAGCTCGGCCTTGTACCGTTCAACCTCCTTGTGGAACTTATCCTTGTCTTCGCTAGTCCGTTTCAGCTTGCCATTCATTTTGTCCAGTTCCTTGTGAAGTTTGTCCATCTCCAAGGCCATCTTTTCTAGTTGTGTGCGACTGGATTCGTTGCTGTCTGACAGCTTGGTGAGATAGGTCTGTGTCTGCTCCAGCTCTACATTAAGTCGTTGAACCTCAGCCTGCAACAGTTCTTTAGAATGGGTGGCCTTCTGCAGCTCTGTCTGTGTTTGTTGTAGTTGATCACGCAGACGTGCTGCTTCTGCGTTGGCCGCAGCAGCAGCCTTCTCTGCTGCTGCAGAGGATTCACTAGTGGTGGATGCGTCCGCCTTCTCTCGCAGTGCCACAGCCATCTTGTCAATGTAGGCACGTGACTGTTGTAGATCCATCTTGAGTGTCTGGTTGTCAACTTCAGCCTTGTCTCGCAATGTCTGAAGCCGTAGCACTTCCTTTTGGGAGCGCTCCAGCTTATCCTTCACTTTCTCCAACTCGATGTGAACACGCTCAATGTCGGCCTGCTGTTTATTCTGCGATGACGTGTAACGGCTGAGCTGGGCCTGGCTCTTGTCTAATTCCAATTGTATACGCTGTTTGTCTGCCTCTAGCCTCTCCTGCAGTACTAGGGACTTCTGCATCTCAATCTGGGTGAACTCATGCTTGTCTCGCATTTTTTCCAATTCAGCCGCCAGTCGCTCCACCTCTGCACGACTCTTTTCTTGGTCAAATTGGTACTTGCCCTTCTGGCTTTCACATTTGTCAAGATCAGCTTGCAGTTTTGCCACCTCCTGTTGGTGCTTGTCACGACCAACTTGTGTTTTGTCCAGCTCAACCTGTGCCTTCTCCAATTTGTCCTTGGTTTTCTCTAATTCTAACTGTACTTTCTCGATCTCTGTTTGTGCCTTCTGGTGTGTCTCCTGGTATCGTCCAACACGAGAGTGAAAGCGATCCAAATCACCCTGAAGTGCCTGAAGTTCAGTTTGAAGTTTGTCACGTTCATTCTGTGTTCTCCGAAGCTCGGCCTGTGATTTATCTAACTTTTCATACACCTTGGCCAGCTCCACTTGTAGACGTGCTAGCTCCTCTTGGCTTTTTTCTTGTGATGCCTGTGACTTGCCAATTTGGTTCTGAGATTTTTCTAGCTCACCAATCAGGCGCTCCATATCATTTTGCAATCGTTCTTTTTCATTTTGTGAACGCCGAAGCTCAGCCTGAGCTTTCTCTTGCCTTTCTTGAGTCAGCTCAAACTCTGTGCCAATTCGCTCCAAGTCCAGTTTTGTCTTTTCCTCTGCTTCTTTGGTCCTTCCCAGCTGCAACTGTGCACGTTCACAGACTTCCTGCATGCGCTCCAACTCATCCTGGATTTTCCGCTGCTCTTCTTTACTCTTACCCACATAGAGTTGTGCCTTTTCAAGTTCAGCAGTGAGTCGCTCCTGTTCAGCTTCAGAACCATCCAGCCTTGACTGCAACTTGTATATTTCTAGCTGAGAACGTTCTAGTCTTTCCAGGGCACGCTCAACCTCTCCACTACTGGACTCACGGTCTTCGAGTGCCTTCTGAAGTTGCATCATTGCTTTGTCAGATTTTTCACGCATCAACTCAACATCTGACTCAGAAGATTCTCGTTCCAGCTCCAACCTAGCCACTTGCTGTTGGCTCTTGTCTAATCGCTCCCGTAAACCCTCCTGCTCGGTCTGGGCACTCTCTTTGTCTCTTATGGCCTTCTGCAGCTGTGCTTGAAGGAATTCCACCTTCTCATCTAGCCGCTCACGCTCCTGTTGCACCATTTCTCGCTCCTTCTGTGTTTTGTGGATTTGGGCTTGAGTGCGCTCATGTCGCTCACGCAGCTTGTCGGTCTCAATCTGTATGGCTTCTTTTTCTTTTTGAAGACGTTGTGCATGACCCAAAGTTTTCTCCAGCTGGCCTTGCAGATCTTCTAGTTCATACTGACCCTTCTCTTTGTCTATCTGTGTCTTGCGCAGATCTGCAGTGGCTCTATCCAGCCGTTCCTGCACACGCTCAAGCTCAGTCTGGGTTTTATCCAGAGCTGTCTGTATTTTCTCTTGAGCCAGCTGGTTCTTGGCAAACACAGACTGTTGACGCTCATGCTCGTCACGAACTTTGTCTAGCTCAGACACAGCTTTTTCCTTCTCTGCATGCATTCGTGCCAGAGTCATCTGCACTCTATCATACTCCTCCTGCAGGGACTCCTTCTCGGATTGGGCATTCTCCAGCTTGGCCTTGAGCCGATAGATCTCTCCTTGCGATCGCTCAACCTTCTCCTGCAGTTGCTCCACCTCCACGTGGGATCGCTCATACTCGGATTGGTTCATGCGAAGCTCGGCCTGTGCCCGACGCAGCTCGGCCTGAGATTTCTCTAGTCGCTCCTGCACACGCTCCAGCTCATGTGACTGGCTGATCTGAGATTTGCCCAGGGTGGTCTGCGAATGCTCGAGGTCATTCTTCAGCCGATCGATCTCACCCTTGATGCGGTCATTGTCAATGCGGTAATGAGCAATCTCCATCTTGGTGTTCTCGAAATCGGTGGTGGATTTGCCGAACTCGCTGTGGATCTTCTCCAGCTCGGCCTTGCATTTGCCCAGTTCAGACTGTGAGTGCTCCAACTTTGCCTCCAACTTGTCCTTCTCGGTGTGTGCTTTCTCCAGGCGCGCCTGCACCTTCTCCACCTCATTCTCCAGTGCGTGAACCTTCATCTTGTACTCGGTGATCTCACGCTCGTGCAGCTCCCGCTCCTCGCCTTTCTCCTGCTCGGCGCGGTCCCGCTGCTCGCGCAGCTGCGTCATCTGCTTCTCCTTGTCCATGATGGCCTCCTCCAGCGTCGACATGGCGCCCTCGCTGGTGCTGTGCGATGCCTGCACGGCCATCAGCCGCGCCCGCGCCATGTCCACTTGGTTGTCTTTCTCCTTTAAAAGATCCTCCAAATTCTCAATCTAAGAGTTGAAGAGAGATAGGAATAGGAGGGACGCCGTGTTTGCCCCACAAAAAGAGAAGAAAAACGGGAGAAGGCAAATAGTGGGCGCGCCGCACCAAACGATGGCGCGACAGTTTATAGAGAATCCATAGCAATATAGCATCGAGGCAAGTATACAAGACGAGCGTCTTATCAGAAGGTCGATTCGGATCGATAGCGCCACAAAAACGACGGCTCCATACGATTCTTGAAACAAATTTAAATAAACTTTGCTTTCTCCTGTTGACAGTTCTGAACGAGAACTCGGTCACCAGTCTTGACAATTTATGTTATTACGAGCCGAACCACAAGTAGCTTTATTTAAAGTCGTTCAAGAATATTGGGGCTGCCAGACTTTGCAATGGTTAGCCTTGACAGAAGCGACCTCATGGCAAAACCATATTCAATTTGGTAAGATTGCGTATATTGAAGGACTCTTACATATACTGTTTATATACCAATCTATTTATATTTACTATCAAACAAAATAAACGATGAACATGTTTAATTTCAACATGTCCCGTACTTTTTGGTCCAGTCGTTTGGTAGCCAAGCAAACGTTCAAGCATCTGTGCATTTAAGTCAAACATGTACACAAATACCTACTTTCAACATTATTTAAATTCAATATTTCCGTTGCCATTCAACGATTAAAAAATAAGAAATATTGAGAATAGGACGTCTTCAATATATATAATAAATAGCAAGTTGTGCCCAGGACAGTGCCGGAGGAAAAAAGACGAACAGAGTCGGCGATAAACTCTTCAAATAAAATAATAGCATAACTATTATTTAATAAGGATAAACTAAAATGAACTAAAACATTTTCGTCAGTTGCAGTGGTTTTCATTTTAGTTAATTTTTATTACTTTTTTTTATAAAAATAAATCTTTACGAGTTTACTTAGTTAATTTTTTTTAATAAAAAATAATATATTTTCTAAAATTTATTATATTATTAAAAAAATTATCAGTACGACTCGTCGTAGCCCAGTCGGTCGGACTGTGGCTCGGCGGTTCCCGGGGCGGGCTCTCGAAAATTTCGATCCCGGAGTACTGGACGTGCCCCTCGCATTGTGCCTAAGCACCATGAGGAGTACATAACGCCTGTAGTGCGGTTGACTACAGTTGATTGGAACAAAAAAAATTAATATTAGTTATGCCATATTTTATTTGAAGAGTTTGTCGCTGACGCTGTTCGGTTTTTTTTCGTCCAGCGCTGTCCCGGGCACAACTGGTTAACAAATAACAAAAACAAATTATCTCCGAGTAATGCTTTCTTATTGACATTTACTGTTGCAAAGCTTTAATAGTTTTATTGATTTACTTTCAAGCGAAATCCGACAAGAGATATAATCACGTCGATCTATAACACTTTCAGAATGTAATCGCGCAATGTTTTCGTGAATTTGTTACATCAGCCCCAGATCTAACACAGGTTGCATTTTTGACAACAGGCTGTCCAGTGCTACGAAAAGGACAACGAAAAATTTTGAAACTTAGCGAATGAAATTGCCATTCATGTTCATTTCGTGCGACTTCCATACGTTGTACACTAAACAAATACATTTTTTAATTCGGCTCACTGTATTCACTGTATTGTACAGGATTTTCTGTACCCCGCATGGTGCTTAGGCACTAAGACGAGGGGCACATTTTCATCAGTATGTCATCAGGATCGAATAATCAAAAGACGCGACGGGAATCGAACCCGGGACCGCCGAGCCACAGTCAATAACAATACCGACTTGTCTACGTCGAATCGTACAAAATTTCTGTGAATTCAGCGATTTCACTAAACTTTTCTTCCACTCTAACGGCCGTGCCCTCTCCCACAATGCACGTTTGTCGCGTGAGCCAAACCGCATATGCTAATGAGCCGTTGCGGCCCCCAACACACTTGCCCATTAACCATTTTTCGTACAGAAACACCGACGCCCGATTGGTAGTTGGCACATTTTCTGTGACTGTGGCAATTTGAGCTCGCATCGACTTCCGATAAATCGCGGAGGCAATATTCAATTTCTTCCTACAACTCGCTCACGTTTCTAGCGTGCCGCGGCATTGCACGTAGATGACGCAGTATGTGGAACAGATTTTTAGGTTTTCCCATCATCATAACCAACACCTTTTGCCTGGCCACTTCAAAATGACCAGCCCACCTGAACTTGCTCATTGTACCTATTCGCCCCATGAATTATCCCTAGATGGTGCTGTTGTGGAGCTCTTGGTGGAAATTTCGAACATTCATATTCGATTTTTAATTTGTTGAGTTTCGCACTACTGGGCACGATAAAAGACAAAATAACAATCGAATGTCTCACTGCTAAATGGCTAAAATATACACCCTTGTGTCTTGTGAGCGCCACAGACGGCAACTATTGAAATGAAGCGGCCACATTGGTGCTGATCTTCACTTTCGCTATTAGAGCTTATTTAGAGCTATTAGATTCAAGTCAGTGAACGACTCAAACGATAAATGTATTTTCTTACGAGTGACAACATCACACACAGCAAGACCGTCATAATTTCAAATTTAATATTCGTGACTTGTGCATTTTTAAAGCCTAGTAACCCGGGTTAAACCTGATGACATCCTAAGGTCCCAGGCCAGTGAAGGCACGTAGCTCGGTTTGTGCGAAAATTATTTATCGATTCTCCACCAAATTATTTTCAGCATATTCATTTTTTTTTCTCTTCTTCCCTGTCTCCAAAATTGTGGACCCAAAAAGTGTCGAAACGATTTTCTAAAGACGTTCATAAATTTTTAGTACGGTTTTTGCATATACAGTATACAGAGTATAGATATAAATCGTGGTAAGTATATAGCCCCTCTTTTCTAAGGTGCTCGATTCTCCTTCGCCCCGCCCCCGCCCCCCTCTTCCCCTTTATCCGCAAGCCTATAGGCCAGGGTGTTCAATCAAGCGGGAGTTAACTGAACATGCACCGTTGAGAGTCGGTGAGTTGGGCTCGCCAACCCCAATGGCACTTATGATTTAAGAAACTCCCCGGAAGAATTTATAACTTGAGAGCAGAGCGGTGGAACATTCAAAAAGCAAATAAACTGTTTAGAATCCTCATAGCAAAATTAATTTGTTAAAAATTGAGATTGGGGTTATGAATGTCAATAGAAAAATGCGATTTGAGACTGGGGTTGGATTTCATTTGTTGGGGTACTCGATTTGTAACTCGACAAATGTTGATGGCGCTTTCACTTTGCCACTTCTTTTTTAAAAGCGCCCTGTCTGCGATTTTTGGATGGACACCCAAAAAAAAATCAAGACGTGGTGGAGCCGGAGACGTGGGCCACAGGGTTGGTCGGTCCCCTGCCCAAACAGCTTCATCATCGTGGAGCCGACGGTATTAATATGCGTAGCCAGTCACGCGTCATTCAACGCCCTGACCCATTTGAGCCCGGCCCCTCTTCGCCAAATCCGCTTCAAATTTATGCTCGCCCGACATTATATACAACACACACACACTCTGGATGGCCTCCTCATCATGCCGAGTCGTTTTGCGTTTGCCCATGGTTGGATACATGGATACATGTATACATGACTATCCACTCGAGACCTGTGGCACTTCTGTCGGCAGGACAGATTGGGCGAATCGTCCCTTTGGTGACAATGGAAACTAAATTATGCACCAATTTTGTAAAATCATTTTCAGCGACATTTACGAAATTCGTTTTCCCGATTAGAATTCGGCATTATATATTCTACAAATATGTTGTATTTCCATTGACATTTTAAAAATCTTGACCTTGTGTTATACTAGATAGACTGGGTCAACGAAACAGAGGCATGAGAGTTCGATGCCCCAAAATGGTTCCCCCTTCGGCCATACGCAAATTGAAATTATAAGGGGAGAAATGAGGCAATACTCTTTTAGGACAGACATTTTGGCTACCTGTCTTAGGAGGAGTTTCAACGCCGCAATGGACCATCAAGTTTTTGAAATCGAAGCGGGGAATCTGCAATGGCGAGACAACCCCCATCACACCATCACCCCACCCACTACCAGACATATCTAGGTCACCGTGTTACCATAATTTGCCTTCTCCATTCGACGAAAAAAAAGCGTCTATGGGATAAACGCATGCTACCCTCGTTTAGATTGACGCCAATCTTATCAGGAGATTTAAAAAACCCTGCCTTCGGTATTTAAAAGATAACTTGCTAATGACGTCTCGAACCTTTCAGCACAAATTGTGTAGGACGTCTGTAATTGAAATGGATGAGGGATGAAAAGCCCACTAAAATAGCTTGGGAGATGGGTTTAAATATTCACGAAGTTTAACCCGATAATTCGACATTATTGAAATTAATGGATCTGAAAATCCAAGGACGATCAAATACCCGATTTGTCCTCAAGTACAGAGTGGTTTCCGGAGTTCCCTGCTGCAGCCTCACTGGCGAAAATGTTGAGTTGGAGAACCACCGATTGCGCCTGATGCCAAGTTGGTGTGCTGAGTGATTGCCTGACATCGAAAAACACGGGGCAGCAACCCTCATCAAAGGTCTGAAACCATCTTTTCGCAACCAGCGTTGTTTCATGAACATCTATTCGCTCTTCGAACTATCCTTTGATGACGCTGTTTTCGTTCTTTTTTAAATTTCATGCAGTACGCGATTAATGTTTCAACCAATGGGACATCAAACAGTCTCATCGAAAATATCAGATATCGTGGACACTCGGACACGATATAAGCCCACAATTGGCACCCTTGGCCACAAGAAAGCGCCCAAAGACACGGTGAAAAGTGTTCACCGTACTCTATAATCGAGTGGAACGAAGAAGCGTCAAGAGCAGCCCCAGATAAAAAAAAGGCAGCTTGTTTCATTGTAGGTATTGGAAGAAAGCTGCTTCGTCGGTTCAGCGATGCAGTTACGACTGCGGCATCCTCGCGCATTTGAAACATTTATTCTTTTCACGCACCTCCGTTACATCAAGTGGTAATTTCGGCTAGAACAGTCTCACGCTGTGACGTATTCGAAGGAGATTTCAACCTACTCGTGAATTGAAGAGGGTGGGGGGGGGAGAGCGAGGGGAAAAAAGATTATCGTCCATACCTTTTCTTTGGGATGTGCTCGAAGAAAACGTGCTTTGGTTGTCTCATTACAAGTCGAATGCAATTTATGTAATGTTATGTTTTATATTGCACCAAATGCATGCACACCCTGTACATTAATATAAATGTTTATATATGTATGTACATGTACAGCAAATTTGTAATACCGATTAAGAATAACGAACCATTTTTAACCGCATCATTTATGCACTGTCTTGAATCAAATTCCATTGCAAGAGCGAAATCATATCACGCTGCAAAAGTATACAGTCTTGAACAAAATATTTTGATTACAGAAAAAAAAGCATAAACATTAATTAAGATTTATAATTAAGCTTTTGGTAGTATAGTTATGTTGAACCTAATGCACTTCATTGTGTCGAAGTGACAGGCGATTTGAATTTTTCATCGATAGAACGCGCTATAATTACTTTCTTCATGCATCATGAAGTACTATACCACAATATAAATGTAATTGCGTTCTTCGCTGGTAATTCATTACACTTTGAGTTTTTATTCCAAGGAAAAGAGGGAATTTCCAAATCACTAAATACGAAGTCGGGGAGATAGAACGCACAGGGACAAATAAAGCTGATTACACACGTACACGTACATGTATATTTATGGGCGTAGCTAGCCAACAGATGGCACCATCGTCACAGGATGGGTAATCGATACCGCTCTACACGGACAAGAAGTTCGTCGTATATACATGTATGCAATGTATGCAATGTAAAAAAGAGAGAGAGAGAAAGAAAGAGAGGGGTTTTGGAGATTTTCGGAAAGAGGAGCGCGAGCGGAGCTGGAGAAGAAATTCAACGCAACCAGCCCATCCTTTTCCTCGGGCTTCATCTACTTGGCAATAATTCGTGTCGGACTTTGTGCGTCGAGTCCATATCTTTGGCAAACATAATGGCGTTAATGCGATATCAGCGCCTCCCCACCAGATTCATCGTTGTCGTCCGCCCACTCGCACGGACCACCTATCAAGTTGAGGGCCGGCGCTAGCAATTTAGCATCGTTTTCGAATGCACTCAGGCAGGGATGTAGTGGGGGGGGGGGTTCCGTTCTAAAAAAAATATGAAACTTATAGCCGAGTAGAAATGTAAAGTAAAATATAATCTTGTTATACATTTAGACAGTCCATGTAATGGAGCCTGTCTTGCATCTTTCAAGATGACGCCCAATGACTGTGTGTCTCGTCACTGCCCCAGCCTCCAGATGGTTAATTGAAGAGTCCATAGAAAACTATGTCCGGACCGGCCCCCCAACATTGTGAGATTCGATTTGCTAAAATTGTTCATACCCCCCCCCCCTCCCTCTCGATCTGCACCACCCCACACGCTCATCCTAGCCCCCGAGTGCTCTAAATGTTGAGCAATTAGATAAGGGAACGATTTATTATCCTGTCGACAGTCGGGAGGCAATCGTTAGATCATCCCGGGACCTCACGCTGTGCTTGCATGCCGACCGTGATTCGCCCCGATATATTGGAAACGAGAGGGAACATTTTGCATCGGATGCTTCTGTCGATACTTTTAGAACAACCCCCTTCGCCATTCAGCAGACTCGCCAATAAGATGGCAGCCAATGGCCGTGATTCGCGCAAGTTTTCTCAATCCATCGATAGATGGCGCTTAAACGAGAAGCCCATTTTAAATTTACGATAACCAAAATATCCAAGACTGTGCCCCATTAACTGCGATAATCGTCAATTACCTCAAACACCAATTCAATGGCGCTAGGAGGACATCGTGGGTGAAAATGACGTCACCACGTAGAATCCTATAGGTGGTTTCGCTTACTGTTTAACGTCTGGCAGCACATTTTTAAACTGTGATTGGCTATATACAGACATTGATAAGTATGCTGCATCGCAATCGGCTATATTTGACACCAAATGAGGTGTTCTTAACGACGGAAGTTGCAACCGTAACTGTTCGGGAACCGGAAGTCTTGACGCCCGCACGACGTTGCGTTAGCTTATTAAATTTGCAAACTCTGTTACATCACTCGTAAAGAATGTGGTCGATGGCAACAAGATGCTAGCGAGCATATGCGAGGAAACGAAATTCGAATCCATCGATTTTCGGGAGGGGAAGCTTTTTTTTGTCGACTCCAAACGAAATTTTTCGTTATAAATTTATGAGCTATAGCTGTGCAGCAACGGACATTTGGGAGGTGTAAAACAGTGATGGGTGCACTTTACGAATAGACGAGTCACACCATACGGCAACAACGAGGAGTGAGGAAGGGGAGGGGGCAATATATCCGATCACTGTTCGATCAAGGGTGTCAATGTTGAACTCCATCGCTGCTACAGTGTTCAGTACTGTGCTTAGACATCCGATGCGAGACACAAGTTACTCATTTCCTATTTTCAGTTACAAATAATTGTTTCTATTCAGATGTGGAACGGGCATGGGGATAAGCAATCGCCCAGTCATCAAAGAGAAGAGAATAAATAATTCGTATGACAGCGGTGATTATTGGTGAGAAGTTCTCTGACCGAATAACCGAGCTCCCAATTCCAACATCCAGGGCCAAACAATTACAAATAAAAATGCTAAAGCCACCCTTAAATAAAATATTATAACCAACTTCGATGATAAATAAAATCAATAGAAAAGTGTCTTCCTATCGGACAATTTATTTATCATCGAAATTAGTTGTAATATTTTACCAAACAATTACACAGGAGGGGCGAATGTGGAGGGGGACATTGCGTCACCTGATAATGGTGGGCGGATGAAGACCAGTGTAGCCCTATTTTTTATGTCAGTCTCTAAAGGGGTGAAAGGGGTGGCGAGTTCATTGTGAGTGAACCACGCGGCGACCGCCAACATGCGGTTCGATAACCATTGTGTGTGGGTCGGGTATTGTTTTTTTCCCCCTTTCGAATCCCCAGTGACGTCACACTCAGGAAGTCGAGTCAGCACCTCGTCCGCGACTCTCTCCGACTACTGGTGAGGCGCTCCTAAGTTGAACATGGGATGTAATTGAATTGCTAATCTCTGAGGTTTAAATTTTGCTCCCCATCCTGCTCTCGCCCTGTGATAAATTACCTTCTCTTATGCGTATTCCATCTCAACAAAAAAATAAGGATCATCAATTCAATCCCTCTTCTAAAATCTGGACAAAATTTAACTGGGCTCACACACAGAAGCTCCATTAACAAGTACCATAAGCAACTGCAAATCGAGGATCTCTCGAATTTTCAGCTGCTACTAACGAAATCATATTTTCATCAGTAACAGAAAAAAAAGGATGATGGTGCACACAAAAAATGCTTTTCTTGATGGATTAAATTACTGCGTAATGTGGAAATTGAGGTTAAACTGTATAAAAAGCAATAATCTGAACGCAGTGAAGCAATCTCAGAGTACAACCACTTTTTATCTTTTTCCTGAACTCCATTTCGAGTCAAGCATTAGCCTTGGCCAAGTCATTCTGCCAGTGTCACCAACAAAAGCTACGGATCCCCCACAAAAGGCACTAGAAATGAAATTTACCCCCTCCACCACCGCCACCATCACCATAGTCCCCGAAAAAAATTTCCTCCTCCCCCCCAGACACTCCTTTCTTCGTCGCGCACCATTCAGCCCCGGCCGGCTCCATTTCACTTTCTCTGTTTTTGATGTTTTACTTTTAGTGGCGACACATTCATTTTGTTAAGCCCACGAGTTCTTGATAACGCCTGCGCCTGATGCCAACAGCGCGCTCGCTCTCGAATACAGAAGAAAAAAAGAGAACCTCGTTTCCATTCGGAAATTTCGATGGCCTTCCAGGACGCCGCCTAGCGGAGTTTCAGCGAATTAATTCGCAGCATCGACCACAACCCACCTCCAACCCTGGTCAGATTACCATCCGATCATTTATCAACAGCAGTATGACCACGGTATGGCCTCTTCTGCATTGCTGGTGATGTGCAACCCCTGCCCCGGCTGAAGCTGCCAAGTGGCAAGGGTGTCCATTTTGCATAAATAGCGTGCAGGGAATTTTAGAGATATCAGCGACACCGACTAAAAAAGAAAAAAAAATCGATATTTCGACTGCCAGCAGCGGTGAAATGAACATAAAGACCAATGAAACTGAAGTTAAAATCAATCAATTCAAAAACGGAAATCCAAAGTTGCCACCCGATTCAAATGCAGTCAGTCAATTACAATTACAATATGGGGGCCTATGCTCTAGGTCTTATCCTAACAGACCTTTGACTTGAGACTCGTTAAGGCTGAGTCGACACACTCTGGACACTGGTCATCTAGCATTAATGCGGCGTGTTCATAGCTGAATAAAATCATAGTTGTGCAGAGCATTTCTTAATGTGTGGCTGGTTGGGATTGTGATATCGGGTGAATTGAAACCTCCTCATCTCCGTCCCAACTCGAAGGTCTTTGACATTCTTAATGAAAATGGGCATTTCGCGCTGTATATACACAAGTATTCATGTCACAGCCACCAGAGATCGATTTTCTACGAGCTATGTGCGGGGGGAGGGAAGTCACAGTAGACCAGGGCAGTGGTATTCAAACTGTATGGAATGGGTGCACGATAAAATGCTTGTTGTGGGTCTCAGGGCGTATTAATCAATAATTGCTGCGGCCAGGATTATCGGCTATATGAGGTATTTGGGCACATGAAACTATCAAAACTGGGAGTGTACTGGACTTATCACAAATCGTATTGCCTTGTCACAAATAATATTTTCTCTTACTAGACAGGACCTGTTTCTAATAATTTCATAAATACGGATACAAACACAACTTCATTGTTTTCACCTTTTGGGATTTTTAAAATTAACAATTAATTAATTCTTTATTATATATATATTATAGCCAGAGCGCTCCCCTACTTCAATAAGAACTCTCCAACAGAAGACGAGAAAGGTTTTAATTAATGGCACTGCGTCGCGCGACAACCCTTGAGAACGGACGTCCACACGAAAGCAACCATGGGTTTTTTGAATTTTTTAAAATATTCTTGTAGCCGCTTTAATTGAGTTCGCGTCCAGAGTTTCCTCTCCTGTTTTGTGATATATATTTAAGTTTCTGTAGTCGCCCCACGGAAGAAAATATTATCCGAAACCCGCAGTGTTGCTAGACACCGGTGAGGAAAAGAACGTTATCCCATCCCCGCCTTTTCCAATATGAGACGATAATCGTCTTTATTTTAAATACCTGTGCTCGTAAACAATAGAGTGAATAAAATGGCTATCTTCCGGAATTGCTGCACGTCGCCTGGCAAACGGATTAAAAAGGATAGTAGGCCTTCTCGGTTAAACAACTTCTCGAAAGTCGACGAAATTGCTTCGGCGCCACAAAAAACTCGGGCCTTCCGGTAAAGCTATTCGAAGAATGTCACCCTCGATCTGTTTTCGGGACACCATTAGTGAGAGCCGTTCTGCCGTCTTGTTTCACCCCACCATCCAAGTTACACGTCGAAAGACTGCTAAGATAAACCAATTTTGCAGTGTTTTTAAGAGCTAATCTACATGTACATCCAAATTAATGAACTTCGTTTCCAGACGCAAACCAACGCATGCGCAAGACTGTGCTTGACGGAAACGCTAAGATTTACTATCCCTGGAGTCGCAGGTCGCTGTAGCTAGGCATTCATACCTCAAAACAGTCCAAGATGTTGCCCTCTTCCTTTGCGTGACGATTTTGAACTTTACATTTAGTTGTTTAAAAAGAAATTGTATTCTTAATATGGCATTTCTTTTAACTACTGGGAGCACACATGGCTGGTGCGATAACGGTCAAAATATCTGACATCATTATGTAATGATATTGTCGTCCACCTTAATAACGCCACCATCGGCGACACCTGAAACCGAACGGCCACAAACGGTACGAAGCCACAAAGCACAGTGCAAACAGCCCAAACGGCGATACAGCTGCGCTTCCAAGAACGATTATCTATTCATTACCAACGTAAGGCCACTTTCCAGATAATACGAGTAGTTAGCGGGAAAAGGTACCAAAGTCGAAAAGGGCAAGTACATAAACCGAATAAGTAAACAATCCCGGTTTCCGAACACATCTGTACGTCCCCACTTAACTGCCGCGATGAATGCAGTATTTTTCTCCAACACTCAATGGCGGACTCGAAACTGTTTAATCACGACGTTTCATTTCAGGTTGAAACGTTTCGCTTTTAAGCTTGGTGCTGCCCCCTGTTTTTTCAAGTGCGGGCAATCACTCATAACACGAAATTTGATTAAGCGATTTCGAGGACAACAGAAATGTATAATTGTCAGCTTTTGCGCTATTTCCATTTCTGTACATGAAAAAAAATGCAAGTGGTCGCCAGCATTTGTAAAAGAAATCGTAGGTGAACATCTTGGTTAACTCGCTAACGCAAAACGGTAACGTATCTAGGTCGCTCATTTAAACCATTGGCTTAGCAACGGGTTCGAATTAACCTCGCTTATGTCAAAATGGGAAAGCGAATTCCTCGATCGAAAAAAAGGTGTATTCGCTACGACATAATACTTATGCTTAGGAACCTTTCCCCGAAACAATTACGCGATACACCAGTGTTGTGTAATGTATTGTACACGGTGTGAATAGCATTTTTTGAAAGCAAATTACAAACATGTAGAGCCTGCAAAAACAGTTAATGTAAAGACGATAGCATTTTTTGCTAGCTAAGTTCTTTAAATCTATCCGACATTGAACTAAATTAATAACAGTATTGTATCCGTGATCGAGGCCCGTTTCTTTCCTAAGAAACAACCGCTGTACATTTACGTTGGAAAATGCAACCTGTGTTAGCGTATATTTTGAAAGGCGTTATAATCACTAAATAATGTCCAGATACTGCTATTGGAAACAGACACACCTGAATTTTGCCGCTAAATTATTTGCAATCTCATATTCATCCCTTTCAGTCGCGGTTTCAATTATCAAATAGACTCTAGATAAGTGAAAAGCATTGACCATGTATTTGTAATCGAAACTCGGATGTTTACGTGTTCTCTAAGTATTAGCGGAATTATTTGCACCATCAGATGGCATATGGCGCCGTTAAATATCCGTACGCTCGAATTATTCTCGCAGTAAAAGCCCGGAAGCAAACCAATCAGCTTAACGAGAAACTCGAATTTCTGTTGCTGTTAGTTCTCAATTGAATTCGATAGACCGAAAAATTGCACGAAATCATCTCATCTCATTTCTATTTCCATCTCCATTTCACGCTTGGAAAGAACATCTTGCCCAACTAATTTGTAAGTTAATTGGCATAATTAGAAAAGCACATTTTTTTCGGCAAATCGCGAGACCAATAATAATATTAATTATTTACCAATTTCGAGCATTTGAAAAGAATATATCCCCTATATGTTTGTCTTTCGTACAATGGGCTTCAAGATGTGTTAGAAAGTAAAATTCATAAGACAATATAATCTGTATATATTTTTTAAATTTTAGTTACAAATATAGTAAAACAATATGATTTGCGAATACTGAATTTTGTAAAATGACAATATTAACAGACGTGATTATGGTTAGAGTTTTTGTCTTGCAAGAAATTCTATTTTCTACCGAACATCTTATTTTAAAAAATAAGGAAAGTTCGCGACTGAAAGGTTTAAGTATGATCCTCAGCAAACGCGATTGTGTTATTTTCTGTTTTTGAAACAACGATGGCAACGCCGTAGCTGACGACAAAAAGCAGGAACGAGCCGAAAAGTAATTCATTGGAGGAGAGATGTGATTTACCTTGCGCTGAAGCACGTTGATCTTGCGATCCTTGATGTCCATGTGCTCTTTGACCTCGTTCAGCTCGCAGTTGAGACGGTTTCGATCCTGCTGCGCCTGCAACATCTGTTGAGTTTTCTTCTCGATCAGCTTGTTCTTCTCTTCGAGTCGTTGGCGCAATTCCTCCACCTGCAGACACATGAAGACACAAAGAAATGTAAGGTTAGAGTGTCGCTTGTCGGTGACATTGCGCGGCATCGGCAGACTAGTAGAGTATAATTATTTGACAAGGGAAGGCCTTGCCGCGAAAAAACATGTCCTAACTGACCAAAAGTGACCAAAAATGAAGTTGCGCTCATGGACTTTAATTCGTTGATTCACAAACGTGACCAACAGGTGATGCCAATGTCTATGCCGATTTAAATGAAGTATTTAGAACAATCCAATGTTTAGCCAAGACTTTAAGGAGCGATTTCGTGGATCATCTTAACCCTATAAACTCCTTCCAGCAAGCGCTTCTGATTTGCCGGTTCACCAGAAAATTTCTCCAATTTCTAGAAGTAAAGCAAAATTGTGCATTCGGTCTGAGAGCATTGGGACTGTGTGGGAAAATGATCTTAGCATCCTCAAGATCGCGCAACTATCTGCGGTGGGTTAGGTGATCTTTACACGACTTGAATTTTAAATGGTATAGACTTAAAAATGTGGAACCTCATCTTAACAATTTTCTAAAGGTTGGCAGGTGTTGGTGAAAAACAACAACCATATATATAGCCGCGCTTCCTTTCAAATAATGAAGCTCGTTGGCCGCCTGAAAAAAAAAACTCTGGTTGTTTTTCTCGTTTATGGTTTTGACGTGAATGGCTTCTAAGAAGCTGGAAAATGGAAATGTAATCTGCTTCGAACAGCTAAGGCGTGAAGAAAACAATCGGACTCCACGGACGTAGTTCGGTCACGGTTCTGAGAACAGTGTTACGTTACCAGATCAACTTCCAAAAATCCTCTCGAGATCCGAATCTATACCGCGGACCCCTCCCTACTGGATTTAGTAGATCGATTTAATCGTTCAATGGGCACTCGTATAAACTAATGAAAATAAACGAAGCAAACTATTTTTGCAAACTTTTATAAATTGTTTATAGCCACATGTGGTCGTGCTACTGTACATGTCAAATTTAGTATGAATAACAAATCATTAAAAAAATTATAAATGGCAAGAAGCAAAAATTAATGTTAATTTTGAAGAATATTTCGGATTCGAACACAGTTTTATAGGCTCGCGATATGACCACATATAAAATTCGATAATCTTTTTCAATCCAGTACTGGCATGGATTCTCAACTTCGTTTCAATTTTCACAAACGAATTCCTTTTTCAAAAGACTATTCAAAGGTCGCCTGAGCATCACATATGTCGAATGACAAGGCTGCTTCGATTTTCCGCCATGCTGGATTGGACAGGCAGGCTATTTCGAGTGATGGTGGCCGAGGTCGTGAAAATCCCTCCCACCCAAGTGTTTATGGTTGATTGAACAATGGAATAGGATATTATGCTTTGGGACGATGGAGAAGCCAGCGGCGCACTTACATCAGTCTGGAGCATGTTGTAGTGCTCCTCCTTGGCAGTGAGCGACTCCTTCAAGACGGCGATGTGACGCTGGTAGTCTTGGTGCTGCTCCTCCAGCGTCTTCATCTTGGCGCCCATGGCTAGGATCTCCTGGTCGCGACGGCTCACTTCCACCTTGTACTCCTCAATCTATCAGGGACACAAACACAAAATGAGCGAAAAACAACAGAACCAGATCAACACGAGATCAACAAATGCCGATACATCTTTTTTATTTCCCATCGCTGTACTCTCTGCATTACAGGATTTTCTGCACCCCTCTTGGTGCTTAGGCAATATGTGAGGGACACATTTTCACCAGTACCACGGGATCGAAATATCGCGCCGGGAATCGAACCCGGGACCGCCGAGCCAGCCAGTCGCACTACCGACTGGGCTACAATTTTGAAATACTTGAACTGTTCAAATGAAATTTGCGTTTTTGCTGGTTAGATGGAGTTCTTGAACTGAAAGCCTATATCAGTCTATGTCTATAGCACAGCAGAATTTAAAATAAAAATAATTTAGGAAATCACAAAAGGTTTGGTTCTAGACAAAAAAAAATTTGTGTCGGTAGTGTGAATTTTTCTGTAATTTTAATCACGAAAAATAAAAACAAATTCGGTGTAAAAGGAATTCTACTAAATCATGAGCGCTGCCAAAATTGGCGGGAAAATGCCACCGCGATAACATGGCATCGTGATAGATAATGTCCAGGGGGATAATATGTAATGTTAAGTGACGGAATTCACCACCAATTCGGACACTCCCGAACCTTTAATGCCGTCGCATTATGGCATTGTCAACCTTCATCATCAACACACGATCATCGAACAGCTAAATAGCACTGTAAGTTGCGCTCCGTGTGCAATAGATGGCGCTTCTGCCTGCGCTTCTGACCATACGTGCTGCCAGTGATTGCCAAGTACAGCATCAGGGGGCAGCTGAGCATTCGTGACCGAATTTGGCGCGGAGGAACATCTGCTTGGGAAAAACAAGTGTTACTGATTTTGTTTTATGTGTGATTCAGTTTTATGTTTCTAGGTTCGCATTTTAAAGAAACATTCGAGTTCCATCTTGTTTCTGACCACAACTGAAACACCTGCAGTCTGCGCCGTGAGCAGCTTCCTCCATTTTGCATATCCTCCATAGACGCGGCACATGAATATGGATGCAACAAATGTAGGCCATATTTACACCTTCAAGTTGAGTGCACGGATCTCGAGGTCTGTCCACCGGTTTGCTTGCGCTCGCCGCCGCGTCAGTCGCCAGCGGGCGCGTTTGTCAAGTGGTAGGGGAAAAGATCAAATCCTACGACAATCATGGCGCGAGAATCACTAACAGGCGCCTCGCACCATTAAAATATGTAAGGCATGACATATTTTTCGTTTGTGGAAAACGAGCGCGGACTCTCATAGGGTAAGCAACGAAAGAGGCCTAGGTGCTATGTACATTGTACACAGGGTCTACGCCTGTTTACGCTCAGTCTCACTCTGAAGGCGTCTTGCGCTTTTCCTTCAGGTTGAAAATCCATAAAAACATAAGCTGTATATACAAAGTACGGTATACATTCATACGCTTGCCAATAGCTAGCGCTTGAATCGGTAGACACCGCTTCGTTTGAAAGAATCAACCCTTCGGAAAGCAAAGTCGAACACTAGGCGTTTCCCCAACATTTCGCTTTCTTGATTTCAGGACGGCACTGAGCAAATCTCGCCTTGTCTTCAGTGAAAGTAACCCATCGACAAGGCGGGAAATATACGAGATATCGTTTCTGGGCTCGTCTTGGCGAAACGAGAACATCCAGGTAGTCACATTTTTATTGTTTTCAAAAGTAATTAATTAGTTTTTAATACTGAAGGTGGACGGACGCGAATACATTGTTGTTCCACCTTATTACGAATCCTAAAACCACAAATTTGTTTAAAAAATGCCCTGAAATGGTATCCCCATTTATCACAAATGCCAAAAATAATACAAAGTTCACATTGGTGAAATTGGACAATTGCCATGTCGCAACAAAATATCCAGCAGGGGTTGAACGGTTGTTTCGAAGTGGCGTAAGAGGAAGCACATTCTTACACACTTGTTGTAAACAAATTCGAGGAGCGCATCTTGGTAGCCATGGCAACATTGGTTGCCCGAGAGTCAAATAATCGCTAAATCTATCTAATCAACAACACTGGGCAAAAACGTTTGGCAACTACATCTACCCTCCTGTTACCAGTGACCGACTGTTGGACCTTTACATTTATAATAACACAAGTACACTAAAGTGTAGTGTAGGTTCTTAAACATGGAACTTCCAGTTCACAAACAATCAATCTAAATTGAAAAAGCGAAATTCAGGTAATCCATCTTCTGCTATGGTGTACGATGGTCTAACGATCGCGTATCTTTCAGAATACCACCATCTTGAGCACAAAACTGATTGCACTGCGACCCAAGAGGTGCGCTCAATGTGATGATGTGACCGAATCCATGGTGACAATAGTGTCAAGCTATCACAAGCGACTCGCTCGCAAAAATTCGCAATAAATACAATAATAATCAATATCTTTCTATGAAAATAATATTAGATAATTACATACAATATTTGGGTCCGCAAACTGTGATTTTGTTGCTCACCGAATAAGGCCTTATTCATTCGTTATATTATATGTGACTGAAAATATTTTAAGTCTGGTTTACACGAACGATGGCTCCACATGTGGCACCATGGAAACGTCAAGTTGTTTTACACGTACTTGTTTCGCACGTAGGAAAATCTCCAACGTGCGAATAAGCATTTTCATCGCATGTGCGTTTTGGGTCCAAGCAAAATAACATTTCCATAGAGCCAAACGTAACATGCTCGATCGTGTGTGTAAACCATGCTTAAAACATTTTCGGTCGCATATAAATTGATAGAAAAATGCATCTTAATAAAAACAGCCTCACGACGTTTTAAAAAATTGAAACTTTCTCAAGATGTTGGTGCGTTAAATATTTTTTATCCAGTATTGCATCAACTAGAGAACCGATCGCGATGACTTTGCAATGGAAAATGCGACCCATAATGGTGGTAGTAGGCCAAATTCCTAATGGAAACGGGAACTTATATTGCAGCGACTCGAAAATGCACATTTCCGTTTGAAGAAAAACCGTTAACGCTGTTGCACTACTGCTATAAAACAAATTCGCCGTTTACACAGATATCTGATAAGCGGTGACGTCAACTGCATGCAGCCCATGATTGGGAAACACAAAACGCAATCTAGAATCTCTTAAAGTGCTGCTTGATATATCGAGAGACGTGACAACATAGAAAAGAAGTGAATAGAATCCAGCACCCGTTGCTAGGCCTTGCGCCGGGCAACAAAGATGGTCTAGCGTTTCCAATAGGGAATATCGATGCAACGACAGTTGGAGAGGTGCCGTGCAATGTAGTGGTTTGCGCATCGTATTTCAACACCCGCTAATCGAGAGCTCGAGTTCAATTCCCAGCCAAGACGTCCGAAATTGTTCTGGCGAGAGAACTTCTTCCTACATATGCTACTTTCTTCGGAATGGAAGAGCAGTCGTGAGGGCACGCTAGAGATCCCCACCTAGGCCGCACGGGCAAGTCGAAATTACAGAATTCAACAAAATGCGCGCTCATTGGCGTTCTACCTTTATACAACTCATTGGGTAATATTATGATGGCCACGATTTCTGTTGGAATAACGCTGGATGGCTGCTGCAGGAGGGGGCTCAGGCACCAAAGAACACCGAAAATTGTAGGCCTATTTGACTCAGCTATATCCGCGGGAGAAGGCACAAAAACGACGAGACAACACACGCTGTGTTCAGTGGAAAAAGCACGACTTTATTTCCAAACTCTGGACAACCGGGCAGAACAACTTGACCGGTTGCTGACTCGTGGCAAAGTGATACAGAACAACTCACGGAAAGACAGCACGTAGCTGACCTTGCTGGTGACGTGTGCACAGGTTGGCCAACCTGTGCACCCACCACACTCGCCACCTGGTGGCTCCTGTGGTGGTGGTGTGCAGGGTGGCCCCGCAGGGCC
>JAQGBY010001565.1:0-28429 GCA_034698785.1 Mycogona germanica | reverse complement strand
ATTTACCGCCAAGCGAGTTTGCTACTTCTCTTAAAGAGTAGCTGGTGGACACCCCCGAATTGTTTAAGTGTTTTAAGGATTAGGCATTACGAGTCGATACCCTGCTTGTAATGGAAGTTAATATGTAAAGTTTGATGATAATTGCACCGTTAAATAAAACTCTTTTATTGCATTGAAAACTACGACTGTGGATTCTACTTTTCTTTGAAGTTTGGAGTGTTTATTCTTAAGTTACAATAATTCACGAAGTACTGAGTAAAGAAACACGACAATATACATGTATTGTCGAATGGCCCATTTCCTTTATTGAGCATTGCAGCGCATGGGCGGGATTATTAATGAGCCAAATAACTAATAGGTCATCTCGCATAAATCAAATAACGATTTGTCCTACATGTACTATATGTGCTCTCGCCATATAATAATACTCATATATTATTACATCATGGCGCCGTTTATAGCTCATACACTTGTAATTTCGCGGCAGTGCATCAGCAAAAATTGCTAAGCAAGATCGCACTGACAAAAAATAGTTCTCTTTATTTTGCGACCTCATTAGTCAACTGTAACTGTAATAAAATTGCAGAATGAAGAAGCGTTAGACGTGAAGGCGATTTTTGCCTAATACCTTTCAAATATTTCGAGTTTAATGTTCAGACTGTGGAGCGCTCAATATATATATCAATCTTAATTTCAGTTTCAATCTTGAGGTTTCATTTAGCAAGGCGAGAACAGAAACCTAAGGTTCTTGCGTGAACTGTGGCATCGTTCTTATCCTCAGAATGCCAAGACAAGACCAAGATAAAATATTGTCAACTATTTTAGCGCGTCTTGGGTTAACCTCAAAGCAAATTACCAGGACACCAAACCACAAAAACATTTAGTTGTGGGCACATCGGTAGCAGCATCCGCAAGGTCAGGACAACCTGGTAAAAAAAATCTATTATAAAAATTCCTAACGAGATAATGGAGTGTTCCTGTTGGTGATTTACTAAGCGACCATTTCCTGCTCTACGCGAATATACCGGGCTTAATCGTTTTAGAACATTGAAGTCTCTTTGGCAGCTCACGGGCGAATAAGTCATTGTTCGAATATGCATTCTGCATTTGCACCTGTTTTGGTGCGCACTCGCTATATATATATATACGTATATGCATAACATGACTTACATCGTTTCTGACACTTCACATACACAACCGGTGCTCACATACAAGATAACAGTAATCAATCATCGGTTGTAAAACATTTTTCTCGTACATGATCTTGGAATTTCAATGCTAGACTGTCACACACCTTCTATGGCTGAACGACCCCACCCACGAGCCGATGATCGCCGGTTGAAAAAAAAGAGGCTCATACTAAAAAGGCGTATGTTGTCTGTAGATTCCAGTTATTCGTGTTTCAGTTCAGTACACGTTGGATCCTAAAATGTACGACAAAATAACAAGCTTCCCTAAATCCACATTGGCGCTTGCAAGCTTGCCATCGATCGTGACACTTTGCAGTCCAATGATTCGAAATTGTAGCAATTCGATTGTAAATTGATGTAGGTTGCAGATGTAACACTTCCAGAGACGTAACATTTCACTAACCTGTCACTCGCTGTCAAAAAAATTGACAGCTAAAATAGTTAAGGAGAGATAATATCGGATGAAATTAAAAAATGCTAACAACAGTACACCGTCTATCTGCCAATTCTATTTCATGTGAATGAGCCCTACAGCTATTCAAGTAGTATAACGATCTTATCGGACCGTTCACAATTTCGACCAGATCTGACGTAATGTCCGCCACAATTAGAACTCCCCTGAAACAGCCAATTTACGACAGTCGACGAGAACGATCGTATCGACCAGGTGACGTCACTTGTATTGATATCACGCTGACGAACAGATTTCATCAACTATACTAATATTTGGGAATAATGTATTAATTGGAATGATACAGACCTAATGACGCTGTCCCCGGAATCAGTACCCATAAACACATTTTAAAACTCTGGGTGCTCTCCCTATTTTTGATACTTGGGGTACATTGTACCTCGTGTTTATTATGTTAGTAATTGTATAATTTTAATGTGTCAGTTTTGTCGGAAAACGTTTGGACAGTTGGAAAAAGCGAGCTAATAATAATACAAGAACGGGAAGAAAAGAGCTCTTCGGAACTACAAAAGTGAACATCTTGATTTGACAGTGTTTTAAATTCTTCCATTACAATAGGCAGACTTTTTAAACGAAGGATCTTAAGAAAGAAAGGAGTACTGTATAACTGTATAAATCAATAAAATTTATATAATTACATTAATGTCACAAAATATTTAAAGAAAACGTTGGTTCGACTTTAATTGAAGAAACAATCTCTACAAGTTATATTTATAGTGCATTTACGTTTTTTCTGAGTGTCGTCGACACGCAGATTTATTCAAAATGACCTTGTGTCACACACGGGTAGTCGTCAGCAACTAACTACTTTGTTTATTTATTTTATTATATAGGCCGAAGGTCCACCGATGTATCGCCCGGAAGAATACATTTTTCACTTGCGGAAATGGTTCGCCGATTCCGGGATCCAGACCACCGACAACCGGGAACGAGATAAAAAGCCACGGGAGGGCAACGAGGAACACCAACAGCAGAGCGTCAACATTGTCCTGACCGAGTTACTTGACGTCTCCGAGCTGCTTCGAAATCTCAAGTTCGACTTGAAGTTGGCCCATGTCGGGTGAGTCGAAACAAAGTCAAGACATATTAGTTAAACTGCTTAATTTGGAGATGTTTTCTTTTCCACTTAAATCTCCCAACACTTTTCAAGATTCTTAAAGATCACGTGCTTGGCAATTATGATAATCGATCAAAAAGGTCATCAAAATTTTGAAAAATGTACTCTACGCGAATAAGAAAGCATCTTAATATTCATCTTTCGAGATTTTTTTGCATGGTGTTTGCTGTGTGAGTATATCTAATATCGGTATACATGTGGCGTTTCCGATTTAATTAAAAATAATTTTTTAGTTGTCTTGAGTACGTACGTGAGTGCAAACTTTTCTTGCTGTTTTCTTTTGTATTTTGCTGAAGTATCAACCAACATTCTACCAGGATAACCTGTATAAGTCGTATAAGATGAATTAAGCAATTCACATAGATTATATTTTAATATATTGTACATTTGTGTTACTGTTTTCGTAAAAAAGTCAATTAATATTTTTTAATGTGATTCACTCACAAAAAGCAATACCATTGGTGTTTTTAATCGTTATTTTCGGTAGTTTTCAGTTTTACAAGTTTAACAGCTGCATGACCAAAATGGCCTCCAGGTGTGAATGCTCGCGTAATGGGCGCACTCGCCCCCGTTCAGATTCAGTTTACTCCTCAGTCATATATTCAGTGGCACCCACTTTAAAAACCATGTCATTCTCATCCACAACCAGACCGTTGCGATGAGGATCTAATTCGCATTAGAACCTATGTGCGTTTTGATAGATAGTAGTGTATTTTTGTAAGGAGACCATGGACTCATATTAGCTTCTGTTTGCAGAAAGAGACATATACATTTTTTCCCAGTCTTTCGGAACAACACCGAGAGAGTTTCGCTACATTTAAAAAACTGTAAATGAATAGTTGCAATATTATAATACCAATATGGATGGACGTGAACAGTTTCTAAACGAATTCCTAGTAAAACAGTTGGTTAGTCGAGAGTCTCAGGAACATATAAATAAACTTTCTTATTTCGGATAATATTATTTTAGAAACGCTCGGTTGGTCAAAAAATAAATAGAGTGCATGCTCCCCTGCGGCACTTCAAAAAATTCTAAAAAAGAAAATCAGATGTGCCATGACGACCAAAGCTAACAATTAGATGTTTAATGACACATTCACCGAATCACTCAGCCGTTTTATTATATATATTTTGTTCAAAAAGCGAAGCAAGGAATACTTAAACTATAGTTACATATATGGTGGTTATCATTTAAAAAACGAACCTTGGTATTCGCATTTTTTATGTAAACATATTATCAGGTTGCTGACATGAAATTCACCCCATAAAATATAAACGAAACTTCAATTACTTTACACATGTATTTGATATACAATGTAAATGCAAATAAGGAAGTTAAGAACAACTATTGCAAAAAAAAAGGTACATAAGAAATTGTGTATCTTCAAAAGCACAAGAAGTTGCGAAATGTCTCAAATTATTTTCAGAATTATGCTCCTCCTTTAAGACAAATCCTCGCTGTTAGTAAGAATGGTTTTGTTTTTGGACGTCCTGTGAATTTCAAAATAATTGAACAAGCCAAACACGGGGATATTTGAAAAGAAAAAACAATAACTACTTCTAGTTTCCAACGTCGTATAAATGTCAGCTCGTTGTGTATCTATTATTTTAAATCTGTATTTTTAATGTTATGAAATAAAATACGCTGGCTATTGATTATCCCGGAAGAATCAGGTTATGTAATTCTTCGTCATTTCATTTGAACAGGGTATAGGAGTTGTTAACACTTTCGTGCAAATTGCGCACGGGCATGCGAAATCTCGTGCGCACGCAGGGTCGACAACACTTGCACCATTTCCCAAATATGGTCAAATTGTTCCCACAATTTCCCCCACCCCAATTTAAACATCAACGCTGGCTATGGGTTCCTTGAGAATGTACTGTACAGTACATATCTTAACAGTTAGCCGTTTCTCGTGCGCGTTGAGATTTTGAACACACCGGTGAGAGAATGGCCGAAAACAAATGAAACGCTTGATTTTGTTTTTCCAACGTCACTTCCGGATTTGCCGCACTTGATCTATATCAGGGAACAAAATGGCGGTGACGAGACTACGATGAGAAAAGCAAATTCTGTTTGGTAGAAATTTCACCCTAAGTTTGCACAGTACGGTTTCATACAAATTAATACATACTTGCAACGAAAGAGATGCAAGTTATGGAGAAAAGTTGCATCAGCTGTCCAAGACAATGCAATTATTGTAAACGTTTCACATTATGCATGTGATTTAGTAACTACAGCATTTTCTCTCGGTATAAACTGTTAAGAGTTAACTACTCTTACTTAGCTATTTAAAAAATTCGGAATTAAATGGTTTTTGTGTTTTAAATGTATACGATATTTAAATTCTAAAGCGTTTGAAAAAAACTATAAAATAAATTATAATCAGTGTTTTTACGGCATTGCCATGACACGTGAGAGTACGGGATTTTCAAATATTTGAAAAACATTTCGCTGACATGACGAAGACTTTCGAGCGAAGCTGGGTAATTAATTTATCTAGAACAATCAATACAACTATGTTGAGAGCACACATGCTCTTCAATTTTGGATTGCGTTGTGAGGATCTCGGGTCGAATCCAGGTTCAGGTGTAGGATTTTAGTAGTTTTCCGACTAGGACTAATGGATATTGAACGGAAGAACTGATGACACCTGATAGGCGGATACAACAGTTAAAATGGAACGCTGGAGACTTTTACAACTTTGCTTATATTAGTCATTCTATGTTATTTTTTAATATAGAAGCGCCTAAGATAAGTTAGTTGTTGTGCTTGAATGTTTTATGACCAACTCTACTCCATATTTATAAAGTAAATAAGATCCCCCCGCATATCGCGTGTTAGTCGAAGAACTAATATTACAGGTCTGCTCTTAAGTTTATCGCACTGCTGCACACCATTCCGTACTATTGAGCTGGAGGTTGGGGGATGGTCTATAAAATTTAGCTAACATTTTGGGATCGGCTTTTTCTCCCTATATACGGCGTATACACGTGTGTATTTCAAGGTGGTTGCGGCTCCGTTAGTGCAGGTGAGTCACGCGATTGGGCAATTATCACTGACAAATGTCTGTTAGAAAATCTTGGCTGCAAACGCCAAAGGATATCGCAATTACCAACTTCCGTTGTGGGGCTCAATTTAAATTTCAAATTGCGAGAACAATTGAGAGGTGAAATGTCAATTGGTACGAAAGATCCACCTCTGACGCTAAGATTTTACTTTCTTGTCCAACAAAAAAGAAATCTGCGCCACCTGCAATTTGATATCATGGTGAGTCATACTACTACTGTACAGTGGACGTTCATAATCAGGAGTTCAACAGCCTTTTCAAATCGACAATAAATAACAAAAATTATCAAACACCTGTCCCAGGCAAACCCCCATTTTTATAGAAAATAAAATGTTTTATTTCTGTTTGCTTGTTTCTGGACCTAGTGTTGTGCAAGTGTGAATTTGTGCGCCCTTAGTGCAATGCGACGTCAAAGTAAAAATTACAACAACAAACTAAAGTTAATTAGTACCTGTCAGTCACATTCCATTAATTCAATAGGCAACAAGGTGAATCTGTTTTTAAAAAAATATTAGACGATTTAAGTTGGTCATAAAAACCTTAACGTAATAGGCGCAATTCCAATTTAATTTTGCTCACTGACTGACCGTAGCCAAGGCACAAGGTCACTGGTTAATATTATTGACAGGATGTCTACAATATACGACCAGGAAACAAGTTCTGAAATAAAAACACCATATCGTTGCTCCTTAACCACTCGTCTAAGCAAATTTACCATCTACTGAAATGTTAAAATAATTAGACATCATTTCCAACTCGCTCAAATCAGTTGTGTATTTATTGTTTCAAATGAACTAGCCATTTTATTTGGTAATTATTAATTATTAAGTTCACATAAAATAGCAAACAGAAAATATAAGACACTACCTTTTTTTAATTTAAAATTATTATTGATTTGTTAAAACGAGATACGTCTCCTGAAGCAAAACATTCTCCTCTATTCGTGTCATGGTTCATTGAAATATATTCTTTTAGCATTTGGTACATTTCGTTGTAGAATTATGACCAGTTAAACGAGGCTAATAAGAAAGACCCTTCACTTCGAGTGCAAAACATTTCGTAACAGGCAATAACTGTCCCTATTACACATCCGTACCAATGGCGTAAATGCTTGCAATTCTATAAATTGAATAGTGTATTATTGTAGGTCAGTGCAAAATCGCACATTTCGTACGCTATTCAAGTGTTTGTTGAATTGATAATACGCAAACCTACATTCAATAGAAAAAAATGTCAATAGTAAATTCGAGCAAACTAAATTTCGAAAAAATATCACCAAACAAAACTCTTAACAATTGTTTTGAATTGCCATAACCGGCCCATTGGCGTCTCGCCTTAACACTAGATGACGTTGCTGTTGCATTGGCTTGGTTTTGGCTGGGGTAGTTTTATTTTCATGTTGAGTTAAATTAAACCATAGGAATTGCAAAAAAATGTGATTATCGCGAATTTCATTCAATAGAAACAAATACCACATTATTATTCGTGTATTTCCTACAGGTGTATTGGCCTTTAAAGATTTTGGGGCACACCATGTTGCCAGAGAAATTTGCATTGGCGCCCTACATGGATAATGTGTAAAGTGTTGTGTATGAAGTGAATTATAAACACGTCATCAGATGCCTATAGATGTTATTTTCGGTGCGTTTAACCTTATTTTTCTCTTTTCAATTAAATTCAGATTCGTGGCCGAGTTCAGTCGAGAACCCAGCAATGGAGTCTATCTGCTGCTGGACTTTCTCAAAACCACTCAGCTGGGTGGTCAGTCGGAGAAGAAGGAGGAGAACAACAATAACCAAAATGGAACTATCAAGAATGGCGCCCAACTTACCAAGAAAAATTTGGTAAGCAAGTACACACTCTAATTCGTTATTGAAAAAGATCAGAAACTCGAAACGATTATTGAAACTCTCAGTCAATGATGTCGGTCATTCGACCATAAGGACAGGAAGATTGCGGGGATGAAAATAAAAGACATTCTGTTTTCGCATCAATGGAGAGTGTAAACAATTTTAATTGGTTGTGGTCTGTCATTGAAATATGCAACATTCCCAGCTGCAATAATTTGCATCATAATTAATTGTGCTGTTTAACCAGACAGGATTTTCATATTTAAAAAAATATTTGCCGTTCTGCTTTGTTGCTCCCAGAAATTAAATTTAAAAAAATAAGAAACAGGATTGACCTTAGAATAAATAGAAAGTTGTGGCCGGGACAGCGCCGGGCAAAACAAGACGAACAGCGTCGGCGATAAACTCTTCAAATGAAATAAGAGCATAACTATTATTTTTTTTAATTTAATTATTTTTGGAGAATTCTTACTTATATAGCATTCCTATAGCACCATATTCAAATTCCTATAGGGATTACTTTAGTATTTAAAGCTTAGATTATTATTATAGGATTCTCCTAAATGAATTGTTTTCTGTCATAACATGAATACGCTGTAGGTCAGGTGTTCACTTTTCAATCGTAAAAATATTTCCGAAGTAAAATATTCTCGATCAAACGAGATCGGCGAGATAGTTTGCAAAATATTACACATACAGAGTACAGTATACTTCTTGGATTCGATCACCTAGGGAATTTTAGCGCACCCTGAGCGGGTCACGGGACTGTCATATTTGGGTGTACAAATTGGAAATTATTAACGTACGATGTGTTATCGATAAAAGCGAGTACGGATGCAAAATAAATTATTTTCTTTTCTTTATAGGCGGACGAATATGAATGCCTATTAAGTTTAAAGCACGCCACACGATATCAGGTAAGTGAATACGCCTTTCGATGCAAAATTATACAATGTGTATTATATGCGCATTAATTAGTTTCACGCCAACGTGAGACGAAAAAGATAACGAACACTGGTGGGAATTTGCAATCCACTCGGATCATGTACAAATTTTAGAGCACCTTTGAAGAAATGACCCGATCGAGTGTGCGCAACATAATCGTAGTGTGTAGAAATCACTTTCAACCAATTTATATTTATTTTATCATGCTGAAAAATACGGTTAATTAATTGGCTTAGATATATTTATTCTCCTGAGTCCTGAGGCTAAAACAATGGATTAACCGCGTATTTATTTTATGTTACATCGCCGTCTATTTATTGAATTTTCTGGCGAATTAATCAAAAGATTTTTATTTTTGATACCCCTAATTAACAATATAATAAATGCTCCACTCACGAAAGATGTTATTCAAAAACTGTAGCGAAAATTATCATCGCCATTCAAGAGACACATTGTCTCGGTTTAAATAGTATTGTACGAATCTTCGTAGCCCAGTCGGTAATGCGACTGACTGTGGCTCGGAGGTCCTGGGTTCGATTCCCGGTGCGGGCTCACGATTATTCGATCCCAGGGCACTGGTGAAAATGTGCTCCTCGCATAGTGTCTAAGCACCCAGAGGGGTACACGTACGACAGAGAGCCCGTGCCGGTATTCGAACTCAGGACTGTCGCACTACATAAGTACCCCACTTAAAGTGTAAGACGTCCATCAAAAACGAACGAATCTTAAAATGAAAATGAATATACAATAAATACGTATTGATTTACAGTAAATCTCAATGAGTGGATGCCAAACAATTAAAATTGTTTGGTTGTTTTTGGAGACTTTTACTTCGTTCTTGCCTCTGATATAGAGAGCAAGGGTGTCATTGTTTCTTAAATGGTTGATGTAGGGTCTGAGGAGTACGCGACCCAACTCCATATAGGCGTACCCCGAAATTCGCGGACACCCAGCATACATACACAAGATGGGTTACACACCCGGTGCGCGCTCTGCTCGAGTGATTTATTGCCGACAGTTACGGTTCATAAACGACGTAATAGATTGAGAAAGGGGGATTTACCTGAACACGCGTTTAGCCGGCAGAGACGGGTCGGCTCAGGTGGGCCACATTGATTCATTGTACCTCTGTTTTCGTGCTCGTGCCGTGTAAGTACAATCTAGCGGACGATATAGTTGCCCCCTCGTAATTGGAAGAGTGGAACAGTACATGCTGGGTCGCTCCATTCGCTATTACATAGTTGCAGAGTCATCGCCAATGTTGACTCCACAAATTAGAATATTGCAATTCTCTATTGTGTATGGAATATTGCAATACCGTCTCTAAAATAAGACAATTTTACATTACGTTCTATTCATTTTAACCGTACTTTTTTGACTGGCAGTTTTCATTCGATACAAAAAATCATCTAACCGTGGGTTCGGACTCACGATTAAGATCCCTTAAAGAGAATCTGGATAGATTCAAGCGTCCCTGATAAAATTCCAGTCCTGACACAAAATAGTAACTATGACGTGGTGGTGGTTCTTCACTGCATGGGACTTGCGATTTCGAGTCTGTGCTTCCAGAGACTTAGGAGGAGAAACGGTTTTATCATTAATTCTCTCTGCACCACCACCGCCATCATCGTCCTACGTCCTTCACCTCCAGGTATGCTGAGGTCATCATAGCCACCGTGGCAAATACACGCTTTCGCCGGCATAATATCACTTCCCATCGCGGGTCAGGTTCCCAAAGCAATTTGCTGTGACGACAATGCGTTAATTACTAATGCTAATAAGTTTTCTTGCACTACAGGGTGCCCCAAAAATCAATCACTAATTACCCTTAGACGTTCTGTAATAAATTGGTGGAAATTCGGTCGATTTATATGGATGTGTTTTCTTCAGACAAATAAGTGCGCATGAAACTATTGACTACATTTTTGTTTACAAAATTGCTTGATCTATGAGGATCGTGAATATCCGACGCATGCGCAAACCGCCATCTTATATTCGTTCTTTTTTTTAAATCTTTGACTACTTCTCTGCCTGGTACTTTATATAAATTGAAATTGTCAAGACTTCTTGCAAATCAATCAACATTCTTATTGTTACCAACATACATGTATTTACTGATTTATCATTAAACATATTAGGAAATTTTCTTTTGGGGCATCGTGAAAATTTCTCAATCGAGGTATATTTAATGACGTGAGATTTACAACGCGAATCCTTGTCTCATTGTCCGGGGCGGAAGTACCTTTTCTATAAAATATTTTATTTTTCTGGTCCGTCCGTTGTTAGTCGTTGAAGAGGAAACGAACGGTTTTGTAGCTTCCCGAGTCGATAGGAATCTATCTTAACCGACAGACATGACCGGCTTCGGCAGTTTCAATAGAGAAACATAATTTTCCACTTCCCCTTTTTTCATCCTTAATCGCCAAAAATCGCGGTTTTGTTCGTTCTTTTCACCGCCCCCACACATTGGCAACGGCATCGCAGTCGGGGCACATCAAAATCCTCTTTCCGTTGGCCGACGGTCAACGGGAGTCAGAGCGGGGGTGCGTCGGCACCTCCCAACAATCGTCTTTGCCATTTACATGCCAAACAGTTTGCATCACCGTGACCAAAACGTCTGGTTCACCATCCCATCAACCCCAGTCAGTCTCCTGCAAAATTAACTATGTTTCTTTCGCTATACTTCCACCGTTCTTCCTCGATGAGGCCACCGGCTCTATTTAAATACATCTGTCGATTAGCTAATGCAGTTTTTACATTAACACCTATGAGAAGCGTTCCAAAAAGGGAACAGAACATCGCTACTCTACTACAGGCACATAAAACATTTATCAATTAATAAAAATATTCCACTCAAGGCAACAAACAATATATTCCTACTGAGTATATATTCTTATACGCGTACGGTAAATTTTATTCGTGTGTCAAAGATTCGCTAAATATGTTGAAATATTTCCAAATTATAACTTAGAAGTATTCGAAATTTCTAATTGCAGTTTTATTTTGATTAACAAATTTAATAAATTAAAAAATTTTGCTGATAAACCTTTCAATAGTTCAATAATTGATTAATCGTTGAATATTTATACAGAGTGTAATGATTTAATTTTCAGTTGTTTGTACGTTCGAATTATTCTTAAATAGTTGAAAATTTCATTTAATTATATATTTAAAGATTTCATTTTTGTTTAGTTTTATTTGAAATGCTTAAATATTATCCATTCCACTGTTTACAAATCTTTTTATACGTTCACATGGCCGTCAAACGTATTTCAATTAAAATGGGGGGGGGGGGGGAATTGTTACTATACATAAATTATTTTAAGGTGATTCTTGTAATTTTTTTGTGGTAGGATTGTACCAATTCCTCTTCGTTTTTCAATTAGCCACCGTCGAAAATCATGTGGTTTAATGGAATAACAGCATTTGCCGCTGCCGTTCAAGCAGAACTATGCGCTCGTACTGTACAACAATGGCCGAGAGGATTTTACCGATGCACGCTTTCTTCGTGTAATTATTATGAGCATAGCCTTTAGCTTGTAAAAAGAGGCAGCAAGGTGGTGTTACGAAACATGTATTTCGAATCGTCAAGTCGATTTTCCGGGTCACTGAAAACCGTTGTAAGTTCACAAAAGAAAAGAGGCTTACTTGGCTCCTCATTCTGGCATCTCGCTAAAGGCTAATCGAGTATTTCAGACAATTTTTCCCATGTTCTTTTTTTAATATTTTGCGATTACTATCCCATCATCACACTAGGCGAGGTCGTCACGAAAGTGTGACTGAGCACGTCTGTTTTCATTTTAAATTACGATCAAGTTCAATATATAATGTATTTCCGCGTATGGGTGACCCTGAATTTATGTTTATGAATAAAAGTAACAAACTATGCCATACAAATTAGTTATTTTATTTTTAAAAATTATTTATCAATATTATAATCCTGGAAGTTTGTCATGTTTATTCAATCAAATTTTTTCTTAAGTGTGAGCCTCAGCGTTTACTCACGATCGCTTTCTTTTTGGTAATTAACAATTTAAACGGAATTCTAGTATTAAGCACACACTTGAATTATTCTTTCTTCTTTTTTTTTTGTATTTATAGTATAATTTATGTTTGATTAAAACCAAAAATAGTCGAGGAATTGATAACCTATGAATATCGTTCTTAAATAGCCTTTTTATTCGTTGTCCCAAAAATGGCGCCATTCACCCGTAGCAATGTCACAGAGCAACTTGTCTTTCAAAGAGCAAGGAAAGCGTTTTAGTATAGCGCTTTCACGAGCTATATTTAATTACCATTAAAACATAGACTGGACCGTTTCCGCCCGCAGTGTGCTTCAGATTTGATAATCTTTTAATTTTAACCAAGTAATTAACCAAGTAACAGTTTCTGCTATTATCCTTAATTCGTCAAATGAATGCAGAATACTATTTTTTTCGAAAATCGCTAAAAATGAAAACACATACTGTATTTCATTTTGTGAAGACATTCAAACCAGGCATGGGTAAATGGTGAAAGCACCCATACGATTATTACTTTTTCTCCACACCTTCTGCTAGTAGATTGCTGCAATATTGGCACCTAACTCTATTCTTAATTAGGTAATAGGTCGCCACTGCGCTTTTAGCGGGGCGTTGCAAAAAGGCACGTATCCTCGAACTGTAGAGATCGAGGTGGGCTGTGCATAACAGGCTTAGGAAAACCGACCCTAAACCGTACAATGGTGAACGCGAAAGATCGAACAAAGCCTATTAAGCGCGCATATATCTTCCAGGGGCCACCTCGAATAAACCAGTCTTAGAATTAAAAAAAATTAATTCCTCATAATCTTTAAGCACAATGTAATAATGTGGTTACATAATTGGGTTGAAACAGGGTATTGTCGTTCAAATAAAGCGTTATTTAAATATCAATTGAAACGCATTATGTTTAGATAGTGTGAAACACATTTCATAGTGTGAGTTTGTGAAAGCTCTGAAAGGTGGTGCTTTCACTGACAAATCTCCGTTGAAACACAGCAACGCTCAGCCTGCCAATGATCGCCAGGCCTCAAGATCTCAGAAGGATATTTCTGACAGGCGGCAAAAGGTAAAATCGCCACAAAGGTGCTACCAATTTCGAAATGTAGGTTGCTGGAAAATAAATTTTACTGCGCGTCTCAGCTGGACGTGTCACACCCATACTTTCGCTAACATTCTAAAAAAAAAAAAGAAATCTTGACTCGTGTGAGTGCCGATTCGAAAGTCGAGCGCTCCCGACATAATGGGGTGCCGATCGACACGCCCCCTATACACTAAATCTATAAGGCCGGAGCCGTCAATCGCTGACACCTTCGAAAATCGGAGTTAATAATTGCCGCGTCGCGCCGGACACCTTTCGAACGCCCACCATTGGTCGAAAGTGTTCTCAATCATAATTAACATTATATCGGTGCGGTTACAGATGGCGGAATAAAGGACCACGCCGCATATCCCACCTCATTTTTACCTCCCCACACTTTTTTTGTGTTTCCTCACTCGATGTACGTAGGAGTTTCACATTTGTCAACCTATTCTGTTCATTTGTTGGTTCTTTTTTTCTTCACTCCACCCATTTGCGTTTGGTTGTTACATACACTGAGCAGCGTTCGAAAGTTAAATTTGGCTACAATATGCTGAACTACACGCCCGCCAGGTGGCGTTCCTGATTGAGTTTGGTTGAGGTTAAGTTTCTCCATTTTATCTACTTGTATATTGCTTCTATCGCTACCTACCGGCAAGGCGACGAAACGTTCGAAATATTTTTTAAATAAACATATGGCTTAATCCTCAAACTCAAAAGATCCCTGTCGAAATATTTAGTATACCTCTGTATACGTAATAAATTGATGATTTTAAAAATTTCTTTTGATGTCAGACATGCCGTTGAAGAAGCTTGTTTCGCTTCGAGCATTTCGCATGTCAAGATCATTTTATGCGCGGTGGCTCCGAGGAATTATGTCTTAATTATTATGACATTGCAAACAATATATTTATACTTATACCTTGTGGCGGAAGAAAAAGGCCACATATTATCTATTTTGTAGCGTCAGAAGTCGGTTCTAGACATTAGAACTCAGTTTTGGACGCTGAAATGTCAGTTTCGTTAAAGTATAGATGTGCAGCTAACGTATACAGTAAGAGTATTGAAGCAGGAAGCAATAACCGAAATTATTGCAATAGCTCCAGGGATGGCTGAGTTTGATAAATTTAAATTATCACTTATTAAAGGTGTTTAAATAACACCTAACTTGAGATAAAGGGCTAGACATTAATGATAAGCAGAATGACTGATAAGATTCTCTTATTTTTGAATAATAAAAACGTAATTAATGATCATTATTATTATCACCTAGAAATCGTTCCACATATTTTTTTAAAAAATCATTGCAAAAAAAAAATGAAATAATATTTGTAGCGCAACCAATCAAAGCAAGATTCAGTTTTCACCACCAACACTCCGAAGCATGAAACGGGTTTCTATCTCTTTATCGCTCATCTTAATTATAGGTGTGACTTCACGCCCGATGGTTGGGCAGAGCATGTGTCCGCCAAATTGCTAACAGCACATGTCGCTGTCGTCTGCCAAAAGAGTTATCTGCTCGTTCGTCTTAACTAACTTAGCTTTCGATAAAACAAAACAGAATTTCACTTTGACGGTGTGGGTTCCATGAAACTATTTTTCCGCAGTATCCAAAGATGGTGCGCTCATTTTAATTCATTCTGTTGAAGAAGAAAAAACAATTACTACAAAATGTTTTTGCATATCCACCATGTGGTTCATGTGCACCCAATATATAAGGCGGCGAATCTTATATTCGGCTATTTCTGGATTTGAGAATTGAAAAACATGAGGTTTCACTTATAGATCCGTCATCATAAGGTTTCGTGTACCAGGTTCAATTTTTCTGTCCTCTGTTAACGCTATTGAAAATCTTCGGTAAGCTTACTTAACATTTTCTTTCTATAGCTTCTCATGCCAAGATTACATTTTTGCCATAACTCAATAAAATCGAGTTGCACCACTCTAGGTTTTACCGCTTCATATTTACTGAATGTGGTGGTAACTGCAAAGGTAACAATGATAGCGATTACAGAGTAATTATCTGAATTGAATAACTCGTCACGGTGTTCTAATGGGTCGTAAACATTAGTAGAAATGTCAGGTATTATCCACGTCGGTAGAGTGTTGGCGTAAATGGTGTAAGTGCGTGACAGTTTACTGAATGAATTGCACCCCCAGCGCGAATATTAGGCGCACCATCAAAGCCCACACGAAGGGGTGTCAACCAATTTTCGGAGACGGCGCGTCCACGGCCAAAATTACACCTGTACGTATGTTGCTGTACACGATATCGCTTCCGTGGGATATATGTATATAAAGCGATACCCGCATTAATATGATAATCTAATTCAGCAAGAACGAGTATATGGTATGGGTCCCCTTTTTCCAATCGAAAGTTTTGAAGTTCTTCCACCTCAGAAGGGCGCGTCGCGTTTCAGTTTCATGGCTTCGTGTTATGCAAATGCGACGTTTGAAGTGGTGGGCGTTCGAAAAATTAGAGAAGGTTAAGAGCCTCCAGCTCGAAATACAAAAAAAACTACATTCCATACAAAATTATGAGCACCGTATGTATTTTCGCGTGTACTGCGCTGAAGTAAGAATGCGTTAAAAATTAAGGAGTTTTTCTTTTCTCGACGTGGTGACGTTATTCGAACGCATAGCAATTGTGGCGTCACACCACACCAAGATGCTCACAACACTTCTATCCGAATTTCAACTTCGGAAATGTCATTAGGTTTGGTCGACTTCGAACAATATCAGCCACATGGACGGAAATTTGTTGAAACCGGAAGTGCGCAGTCTGTATTTTATTGCACTTTCAAAACGCCCCCCCCCCCCGTACTGTTTCTTTGGGCGCTCATCACGAGTGTCCCGTACCCATTACGACATTTATCATCATTAGTTCTCCCTACAACTAATGAAAGTCTGTAGTCGTACCATCATCATCCAAAGAAAATACCCCGTTGCGAATCTCGTATAACTTTGGCTTTTTTTAAATGGACACAAAGCGAGTAGCCTTAATTATAGCGAGCATTTAAATGACCGCAGCAACGTTAAACCAGCGTTGAACGCTTTCTTCACGCTGAGTTTGTATTAGTCGCATACCGCCGAATAAGAAGGCCGCCTTAAGATGGAATCTGTTAAGGGAAGCCACAGACTGTTGTAGACTGTGACGTAGTGTTTGGTCAAAACCGAGACCTTCTCTCTCTCGGAGGCCTCGGTTTATTTTACCACCGCACACGCTGGTGAGACCCGAATGCTTTAATTATTTAGTGAGGAGTTTGTGTAAGTCGACGAGAGAGACCTTAAGTGTCATTCCCTACATATTTTCTTTTTTAATCAATGAAATGAAACCATTTCAAGAATGTGTGATGCCACCACGCATCTTACCTCCAATCGCGCACTTTATTTCCTTATTTGCGTACAGTGTATATCTCTCTGATCACTGTTCAGAATTATTCAAGAAGTATCAATTATTGTTTATGTTACGTTTGCAGATTTAAAAAAAAATAATTCTCTGTAGTATATATCAATCACTACAGGAATTTCTGTACCCCACATGGTACTTAGACACTATGTGACGATCGATAACGAAGACGGTCAATTGAAGGTGGCATGGCCGACAAGAGGTTGTTTGCCGTTGGGTCTCAAGAGGATAGGCACATCTGAAACGAGACGGCACCGAACACTAATTACGAGAGTCATTAATATTGCTTCAGAACATAATTAGCATAAACGCTTTTTAATCTCAGGCTACGGAGTAATTGGAACCAGCAGATGGACAGGACCTCGAGACAGGCGTGTAAAAACGTCGACGAGCTGGCGAGGCTCCATAAATAAAAATGATAAACTGAATTTTGTGAAACGTACTTTAAAAAAGAACTCACCCTTTATCATTCGTTTCGAGACCTTACCTACAGGCTTTTCACTTATGCTTAAACTTACGTCGACTTTTTACATATTTTTCGTGTATTGTTTCGTGTTAGGACCTCGAGAGTTTCCGAGACCAGGACACCGCGTTGGCATAGACAAAATTTTGACTTGAAAAATCTGTTAGACGTTCAATAGTTCAATTGCGTTGTTCGATGAAATGGAGATGTAACTGAAGAAAATGTTTTTACAACGCTCCCATTGATCGATAAAACTTGTGAGATTTTCTATCAACTCTGCGTTTACAGTCAGCGCAGTCACTGGATATCGTGTTTCTCAATTTTTGTGGCAATTACTGAGAAATTATAATAATTAGCCTCATCATTCAAGGCGGGACTTCATTCTCTGATCTGATAGTGGCAGAGTTACGTTTACGCGAAGAACGTCTCAGGCTTTTGCGAGATACAGGAAGCGCTGCAGAACACAGATAATTTAAAAAAAACAATGCGTTGTATTAATTTTAAGGTCATCACTTTCGCATTCGCCATTGATATTGATTACCGAAAATGTGATCTTGTCTCACTTCGATCGAAATGCAAAGCTGGTTCTAAATCTAGCGTCGTTATGAAGAGGTCACGTTATTCCCAAATTATAAAATCAGTCGCAATTAAGCGTCGTAATGAACACAGGAGAATTAATTTATTAAAAAAATGCACTATTAAAATTCTGCTATGCAAGAATTTTACAACGAATTCGCAACTCTGACATCATTGAATTTTATTTTATAAAGTTAGTCAGTCAAAAGTGTTGCACTTCCCTATTTCAAGAATAATATTGATTTTTGTTAGTTACTAGTTTTTTAATGTGACTCGAAGCCAGGGTTCATATACATAAAATGAAATAGTCTATTTAATTGTGTCTTGCCATTTCCTCTCTTTGATCAATGGAACTTGAACGATTATCTTTTTTAAATAATTGTCAGGCAAAAATTGTTTGTCTGAGTTCATTAAAGTTGTTTTGCAAAAGTAGCTGCAAATGATTCTCTACTGCAACACAATCATTGCTTCATTGCTGGAGATCTTTACTTCTACGTAATATTTTCGACAGTTAATAACTTTAAATTTACGTGACATTAAATATCTCGTACCCTTGTGCAACGATTTTCTATAGTCTGTATACCCATAGGCCAAGGTTACGGAGAAATTTGCTACGAATCATGATAGAAAAAAAATTTGGGAGTGTTGGCAGTAGGCAGGCACATGAATATCTGTTCGCCTACTACTGGGTTTAGCCTAAATTTGTGTTGGGCACGTATTGTTCGATGCATTTTAAAAGTTGGCCAATTTAATAACTCGGTGACCCACATTTCGGTGGCGCAGAAGCTGCTCCTGAATTTTAATTAGCTAGAAGAAGCCATTGTAAAGAATTTCGACTGAATAGAGTATTTTTCCTTCCGTCAATAACCTGATTCGAGAAGGTGCGGAGCGCCACGAGCTGTAATAATTGGTCAGCATTGAGCAACCGTTTATTGTCAATCACGAATTCAAAATAGCGCACCGCGGAATACTGAATCACGTTCAAAGCATCCTACTCCAAATAGAATAAAAAAGTTATGAAGAATTGACAGATTAGATTTTTTTCGTCCTACACTATTACCGTGAAATTCTGAATGCCCTGATCAGTGATCGACGCTGTATTACAGAACAATGAACAATGTACAGAACATTGGAATTTATTTACAATACTTTTGTCATTTTAGTTCAAAGATGACTCGCTTTTGATACAGCGCACATTATTTTCAATCGACTATAGTCAGCTTCTAAGTAATCTCAGATGGGAATTTGTATGACTTAATTCGAGAAATAATTTGCAATCCTAGACATATTAATCATAATTTCATTGTAAATTTGAAAATTGTTTTGCACAGTGTTACTTGATGCTCTAGAAAGCATGAATACAGGAAGAATAGTTGTTTTCTCGCGACTGTTATTTATAGGAATTCATTATACTTGTTGATTAGAAAGTTATTCGCTTTTAGCTTGGTAGTTATCGATTTGAAAGAATCGATTTTGATTAGAATTCCATTACCGACAGCGGTAAACTGATCGATCAAACAAAATATTATGTAAATTTCGTTATCCAACATAAACACTTTTTATGGTGTGGAACCAGATTTTCAGCTAATTTGGACCAGCAGAACAAAAGTAGTTAGTATTTTGTCACACACTTTAGATGTGCCGTGCTACACGGTCATAAACCTAAATTTTGGAGCAGGTATATTCTCGTATATCGACGTAATTGATTGATATTCCATTCACATGTGCGAGTAGATTTCAATTGATGTTGAGGCTGCTAGCTGTGTATAACTTATTGAGAACACCAACTAGCGGATACACTGAAAGGCCCAACGTAGCCCTGTCGCGAGTGCGTTCGAATCCGAAGGTGTGAACGTGTTATACAAACGTGATTGCCAACCTTTTTCGTTAATAGTGAGATAATCGCTCTGGGCAACCGACAGACCTACATATTCGATCATTGCGTAATGTCTTAATCTAGTTAATCCGGTTGGCAGGAATAGCGGTATCGATTTGAGTAATTGTGCGCAAATTAATTGACGTGTTCTCAGGGACGATATTTTTCCGTCCACTCCGAATTGAATTGCATCTATAAAAATATCCTAAATGAATAGCTGACGCTTGTTAATATTATTATCATTATTTGGAACAACCGGTTTGCGTTTCAAAAGGTGTCGTATATATACACGATCTCAGTACATGTATGTCGCAAGAAATATACACATTTTTTTTAACCTATTTATTTTTCATCCAAATATGTTAATTTAACGAATTAATTTTTATTAAAACGTGGTTTTTTCTTTTCCTCGTAGGAAACAATGAAGAGAATAATGGATCATCCATCTGGAGTTTTCTTGGTGTCATCATGCGCCTTAAGCAATTTCATGAAATCTAGAATTGTCGCTTTAGAGGTAAGTTAAATTTCTTTGTTATTGATAGTTTCACATTTCATGCTTACAACTTATTACTTCGTGTGTTGGTTATTTGATTGACTAAGTTCTTATCACAGTATAATATTTGTTCACATACACTATGTTCTATTGGATTCGCTACACAGTCGTAAGGGTATTGAAGTTCGCGGAGACTGACAAGAGTGCAGCTCATGCCGTTGGATTTGAACTGAAGTTTCTAAAAAAAAAATGTGTCTAATATTCTGACAAACACTAAGAACTGTAATTGGCTCTGCTGAGTACAACCTATGTTTTAAATTTCCAACCTTGAGGCAAACAGAATGGTGAAAAAACCGAACAGATCGTTTCTAGAAAAACGAGACAGTATTCCGTTGACTACATAAACATAAGTATGGCTTTTACATACATTTCACATTGAATTATAGGTTCAAGCCAAACACTAGTTAGTATAGGTCCATTATTAAACGTGTAATTTAAAAATCTTAATAATATTTCGAGGGAGTGAGAGTAGAACGAATGAAAATAGCTTAAATCCACTAAAAAAAGATGACATATGTAAATAAAATTACTTTACACAATTCAAGGGGAGAAGTTGTCTAAAACAGATGAATGTATTTACTCGTATGTATATGAGCGCCGTTTCAAATTAAAGACCATCAAATGAAATACACTTTTCTAAAACATCTATATATAAAGCTATTCAAAAATGTAATAGATCCAATAGAATCAACATCAGTAATTTATATTGAATAATTAACGAACGTTACAACAATACACAATCGAACCTTTAAGCAGATTCAGCCAAACTTAAGGTCGGGACCTATTTACATAAAAAAAATAGTAAAAATACACGCTTGAACGGACAATCGCATTTCATTGACAACGCCAATATTTTTCACACAGAATATTTTTTTTAAAAATATGTGAACCATCTGAACTCGGAACATGTGACAACTGTATTTCGCAACGCTCGTCTTAAATTGTTTCTCACAACATTTCAACCTGGATAAGTACCGTGAAAATGCTATAGGTGCTAGTACGTATTTTAAAATTTAATTTATGACCCTAGGGCTTTGTACGCCCGTAATTCTGAGTCGGTCATCGTACGTTTTTGCGCGCGTGTCGAGCGCCTTATAATTTGAATTTATTGCTGAGCCGACAGCTAGGCCAATTCCGCTCACCTCAATGCCGGCTGGCCACACATTCGAGTCATCAATTAAATGTCTAGTTTGCGAGCACCCTGTCACCGCCGGCCAATGCCAACTGTATTATAGCCGTGACCTTACCGTACGAATTCTCTTTTTCTCTTTACTATTTCCAGCTTCTCATCAAGGCGTGCGAGTTCGGCACGGACGGCCACAGTCAGGTGGAGAAGGCGATGTCCACCTTAAGACTTCGTTTTGGCGAACCGGTCAGATTCAAATTCCTGGTTGGCATGCTGAGCAGCCTCGGAAACAAGTCACTAACATTTCAGGTTTGAATTTCTAATAGTAATAATATAATAGCAACAACAATAATAACAATAATAACATGCGCATCATTTGATTACCCATTTGCCTGCTCGCACTCTGTCTGTCCATCCGCTGACGAAAGACGGTTTCGTGACCTCAGAAGACCCCCATGTACACCATGTGTACAACAGAAAATAAATGCATCAGATTTGTTTCTATTCAGTCACCCAATAAACGCATGACATCTGGAAGTGACACTGCAATAATTACCGGACCTTTTGAATTAACCTTCGAGTCTTAAAAGATTATGTTTGTTTTCAAAGTCATATCCCATTGGTATCTGCCGCAAAAATCAACAAAATGTGGACGTAGGTCTCAAGAAGGGGCGCGTAATCATAGATATTGAATGTATAATATATAAACTCATTCTTAGTCTTGTCTAGCCGCCGGCGCATGCGCACATGGTGTGACCTCTGCTTGTCTACATAAGTGTCCATGTCCGTTTTTAGTTGTCGCTTTCTCTTTCTTTCGAAGGTGAGTTAAGGTTGGCCACCTTTATGGGGTGATCAACTGAACCCTTGTAGGTCCTTCACTGCAAAATGCAGCATTTTTGAATTCACTTTTGACGTCTTGTCCAGGACCACACCTTCTCGGCACAAGTATGATCAGCCCATGTGCTATAAAATCTATTGGTGCGCCCGTTTTAACAATGAGCTAAAATCCCCTTGAGCTGAAATCGAAGCTTAGAGCCTATAACAGGCCGAACGGTGTTGGAAGCGCGTTATTGAAAGCGCGACAGTTCAACGCTTTCACTGTCGTTGTTCCCTGTTGAAACGCGCGCAAACACCAAACCTTATTTAGAGAAAACCAAGTTTTGTTTACAGATGTCATTTTTAAAAAATGGCATGATTGTCGGATTGCTTTTGGGAAGGGTGTTAACTTGGTGTACTTGGACTTGTACAGCTTACAAAATGTTCCATTAGCATAACATTAGCGCGGTCAGTCCTCAAAAAAAAAACTAGCCGGTCGTTCTGTCGCTTCCTTACCGGCAAACCACCTAACAGCGAGCCTAGGCATGTTATCTTTATGTATCGGCCGAAACTCTAAACCACACTAGCTAAACAGCGAAACACAACAGCGGAGAATTAATTAGCCAAATCCGTATCTTCTGGACGTGAAACGTGCCTCGGACGCCAACAGACGGCGGAAACATGCCGAAGCTCCTGATCAATCACCCGGCCAATAGTGGGGGCTATGTTATACCTGCTAAAAAGAGAGACTAAAATTATACGGCGTCATAAGGAACTATGTCGTTCTTCTTTCGTTTTTTTTTTACGAGTTCCGCACGTCTTCAGGTGCACTCTCTCCCTTTCACTCTCTGATAAAAACCTTTATGACGTTGGTGTTACAGACCAGTGATCAAATTTCGATTTTGCCACGCGGGGTTATTGAACCTTGTGAGCCTACAATGAATGCGCCCCGGTATATATTGAGGTTCGAAGTTTATAATGTGGCGGTGGGTGGGTGCTTTATCCTTGACCATGGCTTGGAATGAAATGAGGAAATGGATTGCAAAATTGGATATTTTCTTTTACGAGTATTTCCCGCCTGAAGCGGTTCATTCAAAGTTTATTGCAATTTTATTTTGTTGGTGGTTGCGAGTTTATTATTATTATTATTACCTGATATTAATAGAAGAAATCTTGAACGAATATACTTATACTGCTTACGTTGAAAACCACAATCCGTAGCATTCGCATTTAACATGCTAGAATCACTACAAATTACTTTGATCGAAATGAATGGTTCATTTAATGCCCATTTGAATTAATTTAAAAGATTTATAAAATAACAAAAATAATTGAGAAGACATTACGAATATTCATTTATCAAATGGGTGAAACCATAAGAAGTGTTATATCGTTATATGGACATGTTATTTTGAATTTCCGCGTTCTTTTTGGGCTTCCTCTTAAGTTGTCTATCCGGGAATGAGTGAATGTGATTGTCGATCGTTGAAGTTGTTGGCATTCTGGAACAACCGCCATCAACTAATTACGCGAAATTAAGATTATTGAACTGAGCGATTCGAGATTATAGTCGAACCAATTTGTGTCATTCCGATGTGGACATTTTTTTATTAATACCTGTCTTTATCTCGATTGCGCAGACGAACGTCTGTAATACGACATATACTCGTGAGACCCGGTAACTTCTACAGGAAACATTCCAGATAAACTAGCAGACATCTTGATTTTACTACTAGAAATAACCAAAATCAAATTGTGAACAAAATCACAAATGCAATACAAATTGATAAACAATTTTTACAGAATCATTTTTAGGACAGATTAAGTGAAACCAATGAATATGATGTTAATTCGATCAGATTTCTTAGAAATGAATTTGGGAGCTTTTGTTTCCAAACAGGCTCTTGAGAAAATCATTGGCAAATGAACTTTAAATTCTTCCAATGTAATGCATTCAATATGAAACAAATAATTTTATTCTAAAGTACAATATCTTCAGTTCGATAATGTCCTGATGTTCTCGGGAGGATTTCCCAGTGCCAGTGATATAGGAGGCCGCTCGTTAGAAAAAACGTGTCTGGAATGGCAACTTCGGTCGAACGCCATCCATTCGTCCGGCGTCCACTGTTGTTACATAGGCGGGCCCTAATTGAGTATTCCGCACGTACATAGTTGGCAACCCCCCGCCGCATGGGGCAGCACTGCAGGAGACGGGGCGTCGGAAAGTGTAATCACTCTCTAATGGCGAGGACCTATCGGATCGCCCGGTGCGATTGATAGACCTATACTATCTCGCACGGCGGTCACTGATACAAATATATATATATATATATATATATATATATATAAACGGTCAACGGGGTGTAGAGAAATCGCTGTTCGTCGTCCACCGAAGTAAACCGTGTCGAGGCGGACGGTTGCCGTCATCAAACTTTCGGTGAAATTATGAAACTCGCCGCGGAAATTTATTGGACTGGAGATTTTCAGGCCACTTGAATCATCGACTACGATGCGATAAACAACCAGTATCGGTGGTCTGCGCACAACCCCGTGTGTTCAGGTTTCCTGTTGTTGAGATTTTGACGCAAAACTCGCCTGGTCGTATAAATGTGAAAATGATTTGTGGAGAGATGGAAATTACGGGCGTTCAAATTTGTCTCATTTTCGGTAATTGGGGCTGGGGTTTTTTGAATGATCGGTCGTGAGATGTGTTTAAGCGTTTTCGTTGCCTATAGTGATTGATAGCGAATGATAGATATTTTAAGTGGTTGATTTAGTCGCTATTGCTTATCGGAGGCAACTGGTGGACAAATTGTTCAGACGAGTATTGAATGCTCGTATAATTGATTTCCTCTAATGAGTCGCGCTTAACAGACGATGAAATTCTGTAGTGTACAATTGAAGAGTTAAGTTGTCCTGACAATTTAAAAATATTAAAGATATATATTTTTTTACCAATCAACTGTAGTCAACCGCACTACAGGCGTTACGTCCCCCTCATGGTGATTATGCACTGTGCGAGGGGAACGACCAGTTCCCCGGGGTCGAAATTTTTGAGAGCCCTCGCCGGGAATCGAACCCGGGACCGCCGAAACCAGTCAGTCGCTACGACGAGTCGTACATTCAATTATTTTTTTTTACAATTTTGAAACCTTTTAATCAGATATCGCAAAACAATATATTTTGTGTATAAGAAGGAATTTGGAAGGTTGTCTTGGGAATTTAATAAATTCGGGAGCTCAAAATATTATAATATTTCTAATATTTATTATAATATATTTTCCGCTTGCAACAACCTGATGTATTTTATCCAATGTTCTATGATGGCATAATGGTGATCTCCTTCTTGGCGTTGAACTTCTTATTTGGATCATGAGGGGAGCCGCCACCGGCGTCGTCACCCCGGAGATGAAGAATAGGGGGTGAGGTTGAGGGATGGAGAGAAGCAGGGGGGTCGGGAAAAAGTCGAGGGGGAGCGGGGAGTTCTCCGCATACATATATATTTTAATAGAGATCAAAGGGTTGGCAGTCAAAGTCATTTCTTATGTACACGCCAGCACCTCCTTCCCTGGTCCCGTCCAACCGTCTCAAGGAGTGTGTGTGTGTGCAGGGTCTCGCACGCCCATGCGGCGATGGCCGTGCTACCTCACCGTAACGAAAGCGAATCTGTAATTCGGAATTGCCCAACTTGGCCTGATTTCGTGCCCTGTCTGCGTTCGCTGCACTCGTAGCAAGTTTGCACGAAAGTCGTTCGTCACGAACCGAAGGTACACCACATTTTAAAAACATAGATGACGTATGTTTAAACAATTACATCTGGCTCCCTGGATAAAAGTATAGACAGAATATGTTACGGACTGCTAAATTATTTTTTTAAAAATCCACATGAAATCTCTCTGCTGAAACAAATTTGAAACTAACCTTTTCTTATGTTTAACGATGCGAGGGAAACTCTCAATTAGGTATTTTATTTCTAATTTATGATTAATTCAGTTCAGCTCTTCACAAATCTAACTATGCAAAACAGATGCCGAAGAAAGTGTTTACACCTTCATGAATTACGTAGAAAAAATTCTTTTAAAATAATTAGTATGATCCATCAGTTAGCAAGTGATGCACCAGCACAACAATCAAGATACTCCATTCTTAAAATAATTCATCAAACGTTTCTTCTTCCGCGAAACGATAAGTGAAGGTTCTGTGAATCCGCTTCAGACAACGAGTGGAATGTGATACGCTCATTTTTGTAATCATCTTCTTTCAAAAATAGTGCACACATAGATAGTAAACTTCTCAAACAATTAACAAGGTGAACTTCGGAGGAAACGTGGCCTTACAATCTAACAGTCGGACCTTACAGTCGCCGTTAGCATCATCATCCAAAACTCACGGAATCTGTTTTGATTCATTATTCAAGAATTATAACATGTACTTACGACACTTTGGTACATTCATTAGCTGCACGAATTTTCAATGTTAGTTCACTACCAAGAAGCAAAACCACCTCTTAAATAGAGGTGAATAAAATAATTTTGAATGTCAAATAGCCGAAGATACAAATAAAAGATACGAAACAAATTCTAGTTCTCAACTAGAATTTGTTTCTTATCTTGTTGAACAAATTTTTGTTCAACCAGGAAAACGTCAACACGAAAGAATGCGATCATATTGATAAAATGTTATTGAACATATTCTTTAACCACAAAAGTAAAATACTGAAAGGCAACAGGCAACATTGCAGTTTCATAGACGTCCCGTGTTAAATGTCCATAGAATTTGAAAGTGTGTTTCTCAGTTTCTGGTCAGGGTCAGGTTCGACTAACATTATAGATGCCGAAGACGGAGGGGACGGGGGGTGGTGACAAAAATCGTGTGTCCTTCAAAATCGTTGACAACACGCCGTTTCCCAACCCCGAGTATTTTTCAGGTGGCGGTGGCAAACAAGGAAACGGCCACCTTCCAAATATTTTAATCGCCAATTGTTACGGTTCACGGCACCGGCTATACAGCGTTTAAATCCTTAACTGCGTGGCGAGGATGCGCGCGATCCCAGAGATAAGTGCGAAGTGGGTCCGTGTTTTTTTTTCTTTTTTTTTTATGTGTATGTTGTGTGTGTGTGTGTGGCTTTTCTTCCGCGTGTTTACTGTTTAGGGTGGTGGCGGACATGTACTTTGTGGCAATTCGGTATATGCCCACGAGTATTCACACCACGGCTCCTACGACCCGGACACCGATTTGTAATCGGAACTTCCAGTTGAAGGTAGCGACCTCTGGTGGAGGTGTACTGGCGGCATGGCGGTTTGTCACGTGACTAGGTCAAATAATCACATTTCTTTTGTTGATCAGGCACAAATACTTTTAATTTAAGTTTCGGCTCGCAGGTGGCAGAATAATTAATGTAGCGGGTTGGGTCTGAATGGTCTTGGGTTCAAACCATGCATGGTGAATTTTTTTCAAAGGAATGGTCACTTAAATTTCTTGGTCATGACATTTATTAAAGAATTTCACAGTAGTTTCTTGTACTTTTAAGCTTTTCTTGGCGATCAACAGGACAAAAATACATTTTGACGACCGAAATATCTGATAAGAATATGATATGGAATATACTATAATATACTAGTATTAAGGTGACGCCATTTTATCGAAACAAGCGCTCAAATCGATTGACGCAAACATGACGTGAAATCCGGCTAACAGCAGGGATCATTTGTCCAAATCGAGATTGTAATGTTAAGACAAGAATTGTAATTAATTTTTTGATTAATCTAGACCTCACTATTGAGAATAAATCGTACGACCCGTCGTGGCGCAGTTGGTTTATGACGGACTGCGGTTCGGCGGTCCCGGGTTCGATTCCCGGCGCGG
>JAQGBY010001564.1:0-28432 GCA_034698785.1 Mycogona germanica | reverse complement strand
TGTAGAAGAGCGGGACATACTAGAATGGTTCAGGAGCTGCATTGTAGATGTGACTCGTACTTCAACTCCTATTTTCCTAGAGTGTGTCGACAGTGGAATGGCCTAAATGAGTCTCAAGTCAAGAGCTGTTAGGATAGGACAACCATACCTCTGTCCTTAACTGGTCGTTCGACCCCCACCATAGGCCCCATGCTTGTGGGCACATATTGTAATTGTAATTGCAGAGGAGGCATTTTTGTAAGCTGCTGCCGCTTTTAGGATAGAGATGTTCATCTTTCTTGGGAATCTGCAGCTACTGAACTGTTTTGGGAATCAATTATAACAAATAACCTGTTCAGTCTTCGAATCTTACGTTTTAGGGCTCCTACTATATTCTTTGGACGTGTCCTTCATGGATCCACGAATTGGTCCGTCATAAAGTGAAGTGAATCATGGAGGAGAAAATGCCGTCTATTAAGTAAGAAACATTGGAGATGTTCTTTTATTGGTTTCTGGATTCTGTAAACGTGAGCTGAGAAATTCGACTTTTAAACTATCTTGTGTTACTCACAGGAATATGGAAAATAATGGCAACGCGTTTATCCGAAGTCAATACTGTAAGAATTAGATTACAATGTCAAAATTCCATTTTCCGCCTATGCTGCTACGGTGACGCTGCCACGATTATGAAAATGAATACTTATTATCTGCTGTTCTTTATTTCTGCGAAGCCAAAAATTTACATAGACGTAAAGGCAGCAATTAAGAGTTTCTCCGATAACCTATTGTTTCGAAATCGTTGGAGCGAACGAGCAACGAACAAATGGCCAAATGCGTAGACAAATTGGAGTAATATGACACGAGGTCTAGTGGAATATGAAAAACTCCTGTTAAGTCTCTGTTAAGTGTTGAAATTTGGTTGAATAAGATAGCGTAAAAATAATGACATGCTCGATTCGTAAAGGTTGTTGCTCTAATGATATTCTGAGAAAGCATCGAAGCACAAAATAATTCGAAAACCTATTTTCACCTAATGTTTCTAAGTACTGCAGTTTATCAGAAGTCGGTGTCTTTCGAAGAATGTATAATCGATCAACTTAACCTATTGCTACATACTTTTATGTGAACCATCCATTAGATTAGAATGTCAGGTTGTCCATCCATTGAAAGTTAAGGTTTATCCATGGTGGTTCACTGAAAGGAATAGTTTCCTGAGATCATCTGTATTGGTTTCCAAAATCACCCCCAAAAATCATCCAGGGTCACCCACAGACCACAGAAATACAGGTATTTTGTTTTCCTGGGTCTGCATTTGTGTATATGACGTATTCAAAGTTCTTGCCACACGGAAAATAGTTCATTTGTAATTATATTGTCACGCAAAAGTATTTCCATACTTAATTGTGCTTCTCAGGAACTTCGATAATTGCGTTTAAATTGTTTGTTCGCAAGGAAAATTCTCCTGCTTAATGACTAATCTCAATAGTGGCGTTCTTGGTCTATTAAGGTCATAGTTCCAACAATGTATTTGAAAAAATGTCGCGAAGCTTCAAATATTTCTTATATAATATAGTATTTGTCGTACGACGAATTAACCAGTTGGTTCACCAATATCTTTCGCAATTTGTATTGAGCGAAATTTGGTTAGTCAAAATACGAGTACAATCGTGGTCACCGCATTATTTTATATTTCATACTATTTTGCAAGGAAATGAAGATTTTCTTAAATTTTCTCTTCTATATATATATATATATATATATATAATATAATCGGCTGCTTTCATTGATTCTCTTCCCAGTCCCAGCACTGATTCATGAAAAAAAAGACCACGCTGCCATTCACACAGGATGACTTAGTGTAAATTAGTAACCATGGCAACCCGATGTATGCACAAGTGCTAGAAAAAGGATGGTGATGGGAGTGGCGAAGACACGCACTTTCCTATCCGATATTCATGTGTCAGCTGTGCTGTGCTGATAGCGGATACGCTCGGACGTTTGCGGGATGGTGGAAGGGTGCTGGGGGCGGGCTCCAGGAGGATGAGGTTAGGGGGGAGCGGGATACGGAGAATAGTTGTTGCCACACAATATGCGGTTAAGAAAGAGAACTATATATGCACTCATGTGATTCAGATCGTTAAAACACATTAAGAACACTACTAAGAAATCAGAAAAACTATTTATTCCAAAAGTCTTTTAATTTAGCTTAGCCCTTCCCGAATTAGAAATATCCCAAAAAATTATTTCATTAAAATGACATTTTCTTTTAAATGTATATGATTATCTTTGATCGCAGCATGAAACAGTAATTTCTCCTAAGTCCTTATAAATTGCACCTTTTACATCCTCTAAACACAATTTGTTTTAATCTGTCATTTTCAGATTTGTCTGATACTGCCACAAGTAATTATTAAATTTTGAAAATTGATGTCGGAATTGAATTAATTCGGGATCTATTTCGGTAACTCGGGTAACCATTTGCCGCGGGTGCGCTGCAGTCGGCTAGTATTTTTCGACGGAAAATGGGGGAGCGCGTCACGCTTTCAACCGTGTGTTTGAACAATCTATGTTGACAATGGCTAGCCGTAGGCTAAGAGATCGTCCAAGCGCGCCAGAATAGAGTTTGCCATTACAGGGGAGAGGAGTAAAGGAGGCGGAGGCGCTGCTCCGATGTGCACAGTACAAATTCGGGAATGGTTCCCGCACAATCATTACGAACAGGATTTATGCAGGCACAAAGTTGACTTAAATCGCAGCAAATGATATATACTGTTGATTTGGACCTTTCGATTTTTCATTTTGTTTTTCCAGAAGATTTACGTGCAATTGAAATGTGGTTTCCATTTTTATCATCTCGTTTGTTTAATGTTGAACTCATGAGAAAGTGCCTAAGCACTGAGAGGGGTACAGAATCTTCCTGTTGTGACCCGTCACTTCAGTGAATTAACAAAACAAAAAAAGATTTATAGGACGTCTTAGGGATAGTAATCAGAGTCGGTGGATTCGGGACAGCATCGAATGAAAAGACGAACCGAGTTGCGTACTCGCTTTTATAATAATATTTTACTATTATTTTGATTTGAACTGGTAATTGCTAAAAATACAGAGTATCGAACAGACCGGGAGTTGAGCACCGGATCCCTGGATTGCCTGTACAGTGCTCTACCAAAACATTTTTTATTTTTCCCAATTACCAGTTCTAATTTTAAAAAATAGTAAAATATTATTATAAAAGCGAGAACGTCACTCAGTTCGTCCCAAATCCACCAATTTTATGTTCAACTATGTGAAATTTTATTGGAATTTTGAAGTAAGCTGTATAAAAGAATTTTAATACGTCAAAAAGTATTTACACCCCCGCCATAGGCCCCTCTCTTGGGGGTTGAAAAATTTGTAAATAAATTGTGTTTTTAAGCACTTTTAGCTTACAGATAAAATTTGGCACAAAAGTAATTTCTCAGTTTATCACCAATGAATTTTTTAGTGGTAAAAACAGCTGAGGCTGTTAACGCGAATAAAAAAATGTAAAACTGTGCAGAATTATATAATGAAATGCAGAGGTTTATCGTGCAAGGGACGATTCTTAAGATGACTTTTTTGTTTGATTTTGACGTCAATGGACCCGGGGTCTACTTATAGGTAAATAACTTAGATCGCAACTCTATTAGGAACAGAATGAGGTATTTCCCATTCTAATGCAATATGGAATCTGACAAATCCGGGCCATCACTATCATCATCATCTCTCCGGGTTGTGGGCTCCTCTATGACGTCCGCTGCGGTTGTCCCCTTAATAGCGAGAGGCAAATAGGGGGAAAGGTTAATTCCAAGTGGTGTTTCCATCCCTGTCATTGTTAAGGAAATGGATTAGCCTAGTCGGCAACGCCTGAGCGCCGGCCGACTAAACAGCTAGTCCTTCGTTGCCGTCATGTATGTTGATTTTACGAGGTCTACGTCAGAAGCCAACAACCTAGTGTATACGTGCGCGGTGAGGACACCGGCCCGCGGTGCTGTGCGGTGGGCGTCCACCTACCGCCCACCATGGCAGGTGGCGTCCGGCTCGCCACTATCAACTCGTTTCTTCCGGGGGAATTTTTCGAGCTGGGCGCCCAACTATAATGCTCATCTAATTACAGAGTAGGTTGGCTTCCTATCTGCTACGTACGTACAGTATAAATATACATGAATGTACGAGTACATGCACTGAATAGCAGACGCAGTAGAGACTCGCTAATGGGAACAGTTTAGCTTATAAAATCTCGTCGGTAAATGCGGGAAACAAAACGGTGGGCTAACGCGATATGTAATATATTTAAGCGTTCCTTTGCTTTTATGAAGATTTGTTTTGCGTTTAGTAGCACAGCTTCTGTTTGAATCGTAACGTTGTAAACTAGAGCGGGCGACTTCAGTTTACACATTTATTGCATATATCTAAGTAGTAGTGAAAACGTCATTGCCTGTGTCATAATCACCACATGGTGAACCCCACTCCACATTGGTCCCCAAACTCACACACCCTGAGCAAGACACTTTTGAAGTAAAACTCTTTATAGGAGGTACCACCACCAACTATCGGTAACTATCGTTGCCAGCTTTCTTAGTACCTGATTAGCTCATTTTAAAAAATGAAATTAAAATTTGTCCTTTTCTGAATGCCCGTGGAATAAATTTCGCTATAGCCATAGTATTTGGTAGCCTTGGTTGGCTAAACAAGATGGCGGAAACATTTGCTCTTGATTTTTTCCTGGAATAAAAAAAATTAGGGTTTAGGGTGTAGGTTAATTGCACAATTAATATTTGAAATTGTAATTTAATAATATAGATTTATTCTGTTCTTTTTCCGGTTTTTCCGGTTAACCATAACGCTTCATCCGGTTCTTATTTCGGTTGCCGGCTAAACCTGATGTTTCATGTACAAGTTGGACTTACCGGTCCCCTGAAAAATGAACCAAATGGCAAATTGCCGCATTTTCACCTACAAATCTAATAAATAATCAAGCAATAACAACAACTATTCTTCTATTTTGCCCGCATTCAAACCCCTTGAAGCCCATAAGTGCCGTAATGGCCGATTGTAAATGCCAGAACGACCGATGGCTCGCGGCAATTGAGTCTGTTGCCTTTTTTGTTTGGCGTCCAAAGAATGAAACATTACCCAAAATATTCCCTCTTCTGCCAAAGAAGACAGGACAAATGTATCTGATAAATAAAGAGTAACCTGATTGTGTATAAGGGTAGTCAGCATCCCATTTTATGAACTATATAATATCAATCAATTGGAAATGTGAAACGCTTCCTGAAATAAGAGTAATTTGTAAAAAGATCTTCCATTTCATTAGAACAAAATAAAAACTATCCTCCATTTAGTAAGAAGAGATGTTTGATTTTTTTTACAGATAAAGAAATATATTTATTTTTTACTGAGGCAGATGGGAGAAAATAAGAATTTAGTTCAAGTTTCTATATATGAAGACCAGTGTCTTTATTTGACGAACCTCGAATAGTCAACTTTATATATTCTCTCAATAACGGGTTGTTGCAGATTGATTTCGTCCACTAATGGATCCGACGATACGTAGTCCACATGTGCCGAGAACAACTGCGCCGAACAGATATTCCCTTTTAATCAATTTGAGAAGTTAGAAGCAAAATGGATAGAGCAATTCCGGCGAAAAGCTGGGGCCACAATGATATAGCAATGGCGTCTTCTAACCACTCGCCATTGAATTAATTACGTTCTGCCTCATTTCTTCTCTGGGTGGATTTACAGGGGCCGCATGTCACTGAACTTGAGCCTGGTTTCCATCATTCTTAGTTTGCACCGGCGAAAGACAAAAAAAAATGAAACTGCGGCGCCGACGGTGACTTTTTTCTCAGGCATCCTAATTAAAACGAAAGACACTTTTGTTCTTTTTAACATGAATTAGTGTCGTGCGAAGAATGGGGTAATCACTTACCCCATCATGAGGAAATAATCTAAGATTGCACTTCCACAGATCTATGGACTCGTCGCAACGGCATCTATTGGCGACCTCTGGTGGCGCTACAGAAACTCATCTGTTTAGTTGCATCTATAATAAATTTGGCTAATCGATTCCAGAGCGACGATTTGACAATACACTATGGGAGAGTAGCGCCACTGGCGGCGACAATGCACGAAATGTGCGCCACCTATTAAGTAGTAGAGCGTACCATATTGGGAACAATTGTTCCAGGAAAGGATTTGTGTAAAATTGGTTGGGATAAGGTGAGAAAGTAATTTAATCAAGCTTGACGCAAATGGATTCGGGGACTGCGTGGTGCGAATGATTAGTTGCAACATCTAAGCCAGATGGGACCGTTCGTTTATCGTGATCCGGTTTAAAAATCCAGGTTGTGGGTGAAATGCATCGAAAGTTCACGAATAACGAATGCTACACTTACACGCTTTTTAAACAATAACTCAAAAATCGTGTAACGTTCGAATTCCTCCATAGAATACCGGAAAAATATGTTAAGTTCGAGCCTCAACTAGTGAGCAGTCTACTGGTGAGAGTTGCATTTTCTGTAGTCAAAAAATATCACCAGAATCACAATAATTGTGTACTACAGTAATGGGAAATAATAAAATAATAATATTATACCTTTTTGGCAGCCAGGAGTTTTTAAGTTTTCTCTATTTGACGTGATTTCACTCTGCAAGACATGGGCATCATCAACTGGCATCGTCAAGAAAAAAGGTGGGATTAGCGAAATCTCCAAAAAATAAATTCCATGAAATATGCATGTCGTATATGTATGCAGACATCAGGTTTGTGATGACTTCTAAAAGCCAGATCTAGAAGCTTATACAGTTGTCCAAAGGTTTCGTTCCACTTCCACTGTCGAAACGTTTTCTCTGGTCGCACCAGTTAATGGACGTTCATCACATTCAGGATACAAGAATGGGCAATGAGGAAAAAATATCTAGGGAATGCGAGAAAATTGGCCCGATCAACATTAGAGAACTCTATATCGTTACAGACTAATCGGCTTGCCACAGGTGTCCAGCTACTGGTCCGTGAAGTAGGAGGGAAGTTAATGGTTTCCTCAATTTCCAAATCCGTAGGGAGGGACTGGTGGATAGAAACAGCGAAGAACTACCTATGTAACTGGATCCATCAGGATAATGCGTGGAAGGAGCAATGGCGTACGGACCTTTAAATATTTTATTATACTGGTACTTGAGTAATAGCCTCATTGAATTATTAAACCATGTTCTCTGTGGTTATTTGCTTTAGTGATATCTTAAGATATACTTATACGGAGTACACAGAGTACATTTAGATCTTTGTTATCATCTCAGTAATCTTTTCGAATAGTGGCTAAATAATGCTTTATTACCTAATGAAATATTGTCAATTTAAATTTTGGTATAATAGTTATCTGAAACATTCCTCTTCTGTTAGTTTTGCGGAACTGCTTAAGGAATAGAGGGTTGAGGGTTCGAGTCTGTAACGGTTAACATATCGCCGATATCCGATATTCACGAATAAGGAACAGGTCAGAATTGTGACCGTTCCAAACAATAATATACAGTATCAATTTTCAAAACATTCTCCAACTTATAAATTAGGCAACGATATTTCAAGATCTTTCATGGATGGCATCTTCCTGATCAAAGGATACACAGGCAATGAAGCTCGAAGTTGAAGATCGAGCAATATAACATGCTTATTTTGCAATAGCAATTTACTTACAAACCCAATGCTATATCCTGTCCCGGTTAACCTGTTTACTGTGTCCCGGTGATGAGTGGTCGTAAGTATTCTACTCCTTCACCCACTTCCCTCCCACACACCACACCCCTCCCCCATGTCTCTTCATACAGAGAGCCGAGATAACAAAGACTAACTGCGCGAAGACAGATTATTGTAGCTGGGCGGACAATGGCCGGCGTTGGTGCGCTCCATTTTTCCCGCGTCCACGGCACAGCGGAAGTGGTGACGCTCAATAAATATTGTTTATTGAGTCGCGATGTAACAAACAACGTTTTTCTGACCGACATCGCGGTACGGCCATTGTGTGGCCTCCAGGTTCATAGTTCCATAGAAATAGGCCGGTCGCACTTGTTCGTTGTCGGCAAGCGCACATCGGAGGTAGTATTTTGGGGCCACCCCTATAATAAAGAAAGTTGGCAACCACTGCGAGCACGGTGGCGACTTTTATCAATCGTCGTGCCATGCAGCGATTGCCTACTAATAGGGGGTAGCACCATGGGGAGATCTTTTTTTTTGGGGATCGTTGATAACATTTTCACATTTGTGAAATAAACCCTCCGGCGAATATGAAATGTCGTGAAGACAGAAATTCCTTGAAGCGTTGTTATTGCAACGAAAGTGTCAAGAATGGTAGTCAAGGTTATTGAAATTCAAAATTTCCATTGGATAATCACCTTTGGCGTTCTCTAGGAGAATCATCTCACGCGTTCCAGCGTACTCCCTGCAACTTCATCTGGAGTTTATGCCCAAATTCGAAAACTGCAGCTGTCTGACACAAATTTAGAAATAAATTTTAAAACATCCGGCAACCATGTGGCATTCCTAAAGGACTGTTATGCGAGTTGTAGGAAAATGTTTTCTCCACTAGCCAATATTTTTGGACAATAAAACATACTCGCGCATCGTAACAGTCAAACGCAGTACACCGGGATCAGATCGAATGTTCTTGTAGCACTTCCAGTCAAATGCGTATGTGTAAATCCGTATATCGAGGCGGTTTACTGATGCCGAACGGTGTATGTATCGGTGCAAGGGGTGATTGGGGCGAGGAGGAGCGCACGGATGGAGGGTGTTAGCAACCACCGTGAAGCAATAATATCTGAGCCCCCCACTACAACGTTCAAGTTTATGAGGAAGTTGAGGTCATGACTGGTCTCCAAATGCAAGTCGCGTTTCGATTGGTCGCCGAGGCCCGGATATGGACGGTCTCGTCGTCGTTATCCTCACTATACGGGAACTGTTCTTAGCGAGCGACGGACTCGATCCGCCACAATCGCTAATTGGAATTCCCTACCTGATTGTCTCCACGATCGGATTTGCCGTCTTCCGTGATTTGTATAACCCCCCTACAGACTTCAGCACAATACCGGAACCATGTGACAATTTCCTGTTGACGAGTCTCAAAATTTCGGACATGATGGTCTTCATGATTGTCATCCTACGTACCAAAATCCCAAGTTCCCCGAGAAGCTAACAAAATTAATATGGCGTTTGATTGCATGCTGTTCATCTCCACAAATGAGGATATCTACAACTTTTGATGACTTTGCTGCAACTTTTATCGATTTTGCTGTTAAATTTACAGTTAACAGTTGCTACAAGTTGACAAGTTGCTTATGTCGTGGAAAAAAAAGACCCAGCGATAAAAAATTACAAAACCAGTGTTAATCTCTATTGCATTATTCGGGTTAAAATTGTTTTTATTTTAATGCAAAAAGTAAGCTTAGATCTTTATTCGATAAGATTACATGGCATTGATATCGGTCGAAATAAGTCGACAGATAAGATAAGAAAGATAAGATCGAAGATAAGCTACGTAAATATTCAGAATACGAATTCGTTTGAAACCGAATTTGTTTTCAATCGTTTCATTTTTTGTAATTTTGACATGATAATTGAAATTGTGAATCAGTTATACTTCAGCAGAAAATCCATAGTTTTAACTTTAAATATTAATAGGGCGAATAAAATCTATCGATTGTCAAACGCATCAGGATGTGTACTGTATTTCGGACAAACAATGACTGACTAAATCGCATTATCTAAACGTGACGTAAGTCCAAATTTCTTATTTGAAATTCCCACTATGCTAAATAGATTAGATGTTTTTGAAACAGAAAGAAATTTAATCAGAAATATTTGTCGCTCTTCGGATGGGCGCGCTAAAAGATTGAATCGTGATAGATCCTAGAGCGCTTTTATAGCGTGAGAGAAAAACAACAAAAAAAGCAGCGTTCTATTACGGCTTACTTCGGGATGAAAGCATAACGCGATAAATCTTGCGTATTCTCAGAATAAGAAATCTTTTATCTTTTGTCAGTGGTTGCCGATTTATTTCAGACTATCTACCACGCTGGAAAGGTAATTCGAAATGGAGGCTCATTTGACGTTCAGTCGGGGCACCAAAGAGGTCTCCTGTATAGAAGAAAACCCGTACGCATCCATCCGTGTAAATGGATTGCTAGACACACACAGCGAGAGATTGAGAGTTATATAGAGTTCGGACGAATTGCCTTCGGAGCCACCTGGCGGTGACAAGTAGTAACCCAGGAATTTGACATCGTGAGATTGCATAGGACGTGGACATGCACTTAACGGTCACTAAATTGTCATTTTTTGGCCGTCTTAGGTACAAGGTTCTGTGCACCCATAATCGCTTTAAAATGAATAATTTATTTTTTCAATTCGCAATTTTAATTTGCTGAGGCAAAATGATACACCATTACATGTTCGGTATTTGTGTTTACTAAGAAGTCGTTTTAATTACACTAGTCGACGATCTCTGTCAACGAGTTGCAAGGACCGAGAGCTGAGTTAATAAATATTGAAGCACTAAACAAATAGATTTTGATGCGATTAATTGATAGAAACAAATTTAATTAAATAGATGCAGAACATGTACAGTATATTTTTGGAAGAGTCGATATTAAATCAACATAAGAAATATATTTTCCTCTTAATTAGTCGCACTGAGCGTCTGATCACAATTATTTTGTGCTCCAAAGCCTATGAAGAGTCATTGTTTTGTCAAATAAAGTCGTCTCATCCGGGAAAAGAATTGCAGGCTACCGCCGCCACGCGGCGCTGCACTCTCACTGCGCGCAGCCCAAGTCACGATTTCAGTTCGACATCAATATGCCGATCTCTCCCCCGCTCAAGGAGATAGAGGAAGGATATTCCGTCACCTAAATAGACTCTCTCACTAGCAAAAATAATATCCGCGCTCTAAATTTAGACGAGAACACGTAGAATCCCGGGTCTAGAGCTAGGCGAGGGTCGGAGAACAATCCGACCCACTAGCGTGATGAGAAAGCCGGTGTAAAATTTCTATCACAACAGCGATCGATTTGAGCAAATCGTTCGGGCGCGATACAAAGCTAGGACCAATATCCAATGTTTTGTATATAAAAATAACTTCGCTTACCAAACCTGAGGGAGGTGGGGTTACTCTGATACAGTTACAGGGTGACTGACATGATGCGCTCTTTGTCGCTCGATGCACCTATGAGATACGTGTAAGTGTTCTTGATGAACTGTGTGATGAAGCTGAAGTAAATGTAACAATGATTAATCTAATTGAGTACATTTTTATAAGAAAGAAAATAAAAATAAGTCAGGATAGTCCTGAAAATATCGACAAATTGGGATGGTTACGTTTAAAAATATTTGGGCTCATATTTTGAACATTGGGAGATCATCAATTTCTTATGATGGCTGTAAGATATCAGATAGCTTTTTCGTTTGTTACTCGTGTAACGAAAATCCAATTTATTTTGATATTTGAGTTTCGAACTAAGTTTTAATGATCGTTCTATATATCTAGGAAAGTCGGTCTTCGAACTAGAGAAACATCATTTTTCTGGAATCCTGTAGACTAATGAATTTTATTTTCAAAAACCAAGATTGCCATGTGGCGTCACACTTTGACTCTGTACCTGATGGCAAGCAGCACAATAGAGTTGGTATTGGAGAAGAATAGTTTACTGATCGATGGTATTTTTTTTGCACGCACCCAAACTAGGTTATCCCCACCACTCTAGCGAATAGCGATAGTGGCGCCGTCTACTGATTTGCAGTTTCCGTCGTTGTCTACGCGACGAAGAGCCAAGTCGGTTCGAAAAGCAATATGAACTCGCGACTCAATAAGAAGGTGGAGAAGTGTGTGTGTGGGGGTGGGGGAGGACTGTTGGAGGGACTTTCTGAAAGGAATTTGTCATCGAGAGCGGACGCCGTATATTAGAGCTGTCGTCCTCTGCTGGTCTTCTGCGCAATCCATTTTGGAAAACGATGACATTCGATGATAAGTCACGTTATGAATGGCCGATGCCAGGCTTGGGTGGGCAAAGTTATGTGAGCAGTTTCGTGGACCGGCATATATCGATACACGTACAGTATAAATGTAGACAGGCTGACCTCTCTCTCTTTCTACACTGCATTTCCATTAGCTTTTGGCAACATGTGGTTATATGGGCTTTCTCACATTGACGACAGATTTTCTACTTCCGCTACCACGAATAAATGGCAACTCTTGATAGGTCTCCCATATATAGAGATTTGATAGAGATTGCAAAGTTATGGCCGGCTACGGTTAGGATGACTTTTTTCTCTCTACATCACCAAAATCTTATGTAAAGAGAGGCCACAAAATGTGTCGTGACATTTCATGGACGAACGAAATAATATATCTGGTGAAGTTGGTAACGTTGAACTTTACGAATCGTATTTACAATAAATGGGTTGTAAGGAACGTATCAATTTAATTAATTCTGTCCATGCACCATTGGAATCGTGGAATTGCCACATTAGTTTGAGATGCTTGCGATTTGCTGCTCTTATGCTGAAGACAAGATTTTAAAAACGAAAGATGGAAGCGCTTGAATTCAAATCATAAAGCCATTGAGATTTGTTTAATTTTTTTAAAATATCATACTGCTCTTTGAAATGCCTACCAAAAAATAAATTTCATACAAATGGATTGTTCACATTAATCAAAGGTATAGACCGATATTTGTGTTGACGTCTTAATGGAAATTACTTATCGCAGACCTTTAACCTTTTACACCATTACATGTGCGCACCTACAGTATAGGCATATATTATCGACAACGTTGGATCTTAAAAACAGAATTGGGTTTCTTGAGAGATCGTAGACGATCGCTGCCATAGATCTCGATTTATAGAAAAGATCATTTTTCACTATTTCTCTGCTGTCGAATGCACATCTTATAGTGTTCAACCTCATAGGTCTGCATTTTGTTCAAATGACGCGCTACCGAAATTGCTTTTGCGCCATTCAAAGTGCAATATTGGTTTATAGAGACCGAAAGAGTTTGACTGTATTCGGTGTCACAAACCACTGTGTTGTACAGAAACGTCAAAAATGATCCAATTGTACAACTCGGTTAAGTCCAATAAAATTGGTTTGAACATTATAATATCGGCATTAAGATTCAATGGAAAGAAAACGTGAGGTAGTGGGTTTAGAATTTTATTCGAGGCGAATTAAAGTTTTTGAAATTAACACTAAAATGATTATTATTTAAATTGTAATTGAATGTTTGTGATCTCCTTACGACATTTCTATAAGAGGCCCACCAGCGTTTTCGCCTCGTCATCGTCCCCCCTCCTCGTCCCTCAATGGGGACACCAGGTAATTTTTGATTAGGTTTAGTAGCATAAGCTGCTTAGGTATGGATCTTTAACGTTTATCTGATATCTTCCAGGCACGGGTCCCACGGCTTTACTTCCATTCTCTCAGGAGGAAAGCGTGCGTTAGAATTTTTCTCGGCCGAAAAATTTCGAAGGTCTCGGTCTTGGATCTTGTGTTAAAATATGTTGGATGTAAATTTCATTTTCCTTAGTCTACCAATCGATAATTGAGAGACTCCGATTGGGTAGACGTACAAGCTATGTTTTTCCGTAGCTATGGCAACGTCTAAAAGTGAAAATCATAGTATTGGATTCGCAAAAATCATTAATTAGTCATGGTACCAGTGTTCACCAAGGTAAATGTTAATGCTAAACGAAATTTCATATAGTCGCATTATATGGTCTACCTTGCTGTTGATATCCAAAATCAACAATATCAAGCATTTTTCCAATTAGAAAACTGATTCATCGCACAAATCAAAAACAAAATCGGTCTACGTATGCTTAAAATATGCTATTATTTACCCAGGAACACATTTTTTAATTTTTATTATTTACTTCATTATTTATACGAACGTTAAATATCGTTTTGTGTACCTATTCATATTTAGACGCTTTCATCGTTTACCTTGAAAAGAAATTGATTAAATCAATACATCGTACTACTGTTGCTCCAATCCACAGTATATTCGTTACTGAATCACAGTCAAACATTTGTCGAGCGAACTAGGAAGTAGAAAATCGAAGATCATAATTACATGTTCCGTAACTTTATAACTCGTTGCAGCGCTGCAGGGATAAGAACATGTAGGTCTACTCGAGACAAACGGATATCCTGTCTAATTCAATTCCATTTATAGTACAGTACACATGATGAAGATGACAGTTTATTTGGCTGTTCTTGAAATTTATATATCTAAAGAATGTCCTATTTTTTAATTTTTTCCTTTCTATATAATATTTGTCTGTTCGGACGTTTACTTAACGTAATTTAATACAATCTGAGCTTTAGATAGTTTTTCAAATTTGTTGTCGAGTGCTAGTTATTTAAGATCTCGATTTTGCGTATTTCTCGAGAAATCGGCCGGTGAAGCTAAAAGTCAAAAATGGTGCTATCATTCAAACATATTTATTCCTTTATTCTCTGACATGTGCCAAGTGAAATTTGATTACAAACTGACTTGCCGCTTGCAATTCTTATGTCTACAATTAATAATATGGAATGCTGATTACGTCACTGTGATTGTCATGTTTTTCTGACTTTCTCGGCTGACTCGATCATTATCGAACGAGTCGCCTTCGGATTTAGATGACTGATCGTAATGGTGTCATTCATAGATTGCCTAGCACGAATTTTGATCTATGAGATTGGTCGGTTGTCGCGAGAGGAAATTAAACCAGACGTGCAATCATATTTGCTTCCACCAATCATTGATCGTGACCCGACAGCAATCTAGGCACACGCCATCTCTTAAACTAGGTAAACATATCATGTCAATTTAGATGTCACAAGGATCAAAAGGCCAAATCGTACCAATTTCTCTTTCTCATCCCGGTCGATATAGAGGGCCCGACGCGTTAGGCGAGAACATTTTAGCCCGCCTGCCTGGGGCTTAATTGCCTTCTCAGTCAAGGCTGGCTAAATAGACGCGACTATACGAGAAGTGAGGGAGGGGGAGGTCATGTGATCGCTCTAGGCAAATGGCATTCGGTCGCCGATGAAGCGTCGCCTTTTTTATATTAACTTTGTGATGATCGGGGTCATTTTCAGAATGTCGATCACTTTCTCCGCGCGAGTTCTGATGAACATTAGCAACGGCTTTTGGCGTTTCGATCCAGCCTATAGCCGCTGTGGAGAGAGAGATTGTGGCGTCATCCATTAGATTCTGTATTGACATGTGACGTCGCATTTTGCGTAATGATACTACACGTCGCACTGACATGAAATATCGATCTCCTGTCCGCTGTAGCCATATTTCCGGTCACTGCATATATATTTAGAAAGTTTGTTTTTTAAACCCCGAAATGTGATGCGTTTTTTTTTTATCCTTTGGTTGCTGTCGTGGGCACATCGAAAATGATAACGTTTCTTGGAAACGCAACGGTACGTAATTTTATTCCGAATCGTAAATATAAGAACGTGAACACCACTTTCGTGACACACTCTGTTGGTTTAGAACTACCTCTACGTAAAGTTCCCCCCGGAACGAGGCTGCGCGGACGACACCAACGCTATCCAATTTAGCGCCAATTAGGGTGACCAGGGAATTATTATCCAATTTTGTTTTCTATTCGCAGAGAACAGTGTAGGCGGTGTGTGTTATAAATGTTAAATCTTATAAGCGTGTCTTGTATTCATTTTCCTTTTGCGTCCTCTATATTAATGTACAATGTTAAAATTTTGGTATTAATTAACGAGCTCCATTTTTAAAGAAAAGATCACCTGGCAAGTAAATTTATGTGAGCCAAAATGAGAAACTAGAAGGCATAGAAATATCTAAATAAAATAATTGAAGGCGATGCTGGACTCATCCGAAAGAACTGGCGACGAACGTGAGACAATTGAATCGTGAACAGCAAAATTTAATGGATCTGCGTTCCAATAAACACAAAATCACAAAAATTTGAACAGACGTATAAAATTAAACACACAAAGGCGAATAATCACGAACATATAAATATATGTAATAATGAGGTAAAAAATTTACAAAAACTTACAATGTCAGGTGGTAATACAAAGCAATGGATTGTAGTGGGTGTTTTCGGTGCAGTCAACCACTATAATCCATTGCTTTGTATTTTATTTTACCACCCGACATTGTAAGTTTTTGTAAATATTTTACCTCATTATTACATAGATTTGTATGTTCGTGATTATCTGCGTTTATGTGTTTAATTTTATACGTCTGTTCAATTTTCGTCTGTGTGATTTTGTGTTTATTGGAACGCTGATCCATTAAATTTGGCTGTTCACGATTTAATTGTCTCACGTTCGTCGCCAGTTCTTTTGGGGCGAGTCCAGCATCGCCTTTAATTATTTTATTTAGTCAATACCCCCTGGCGTCCCTAAAAATACAAATATATGGAGTGTGTTACAGCGCTGCTCTGGTGGACTTGTGGCGCCGCTGGCGAGCAACCGAGTCAGCCTTTTCGCGAACAGCCATTATACCCTGGCCTCGTTTTGCACAAGTGATGGCCTCGCCCATAAGCGCGCATAATTGGCAATTTGGAACGCATTCATTTCGAATCAATTTAAATTTGACACGTTAGAACGGGCGACCGTATCTGCATGCATTATTCAAGCGCTTCGATCTTCCAATATATTACGAGGCTTGCATCAGGTTTGCCTTCACACGAAGAGCCAGCAATAATTCTTGTTTACCACGTACGTAGTCTACAAGAGCATACACATCAATGTGGATACAGTATATGCGTGGTGATTCTTTTGGAAATGCGGTACAAGTAGTGACATGGAATGTAGTTCGTAAAACTCGGTGTCCTATGGATTTTCAATATTAGTAATTCTTTTCCGGAAATCGAGAATCCTGTCAACGGCCGTTGAAAGCTATTACCATTTCGAAATTGATTCTCAGCATTTTTAAGTGCGACTTTCGTACGCACTCATCTATTGCCTATAAAGACTGATTTTTCTCACAACTTCAACTTCAATTTGCATGTTAAAACTGTATAATCGTTAGGCTTAGTTAATTCGGAACATTTCTTTTAACTAAATAAGTAGTACTACTGATATCACCATGGTTGTTATGCAGAGTGTACGTCAGAAAAACACAACTTTCAGTTACACATTTTTTTAGAATAACTTTTATTTAATTATTTTCTCTTTCTTCGATTATTACGTCTTTCAAATTGTCATGTATAGTCGTATTCCAACTGTAGGAATCACATGGGCGTGTCTCAGTTAAACGCTTTAAACATATCACAATACTCGAGGTGGCCAATTGTGTTTCGAACTTCTGTCATTGGTTACTTGAGTGCGTAGTTCGCTGATATTTCATTTTTCATATTTTAGATAGTCTTAGTGTAGAGTCATTTTCTATTCTAAGATTGATCTACCTAAGCAATTGCGATTCTACAATAATTGTTCTTTTTACAAAATAATGCAGTTTGGGGTGTGCAAAAGTTGTCACAATATTTACAGAAGCAATCTAGGAAATCATAATTTAGCGTCGCCTAACGAGAACTGTAAGGATTATTAAAAATAGGCTGATCAAGCTGCCTGATGTGGAACTTTTACCTTCAAATAAATCATTATTTGACTTCTTCCTGCTTCAATTCCTCGATTATAGGTCGAAGGAAAGAAATATCTGTTTCTTGATTGAAAACATCATTTATTAGTATCTACGAGTCAGTAATTTCGAATGATAAATTGAATGTTCCAGACAGCAAAGCTTTGTAAAGGTAAACAAACCCATTTACTTTGGTATACTCACCATAATAACTCCCCCATTAGCAAAGAAATTCGAGCACTTCATTAGTTTAATTGTTTAATTTAGTCATGATTATTGGTTATTTTAACTTTTGTTTACTCATTACAAAGTATATGATGTCTCAAATCATTCGAAATATCTGTTAACTACTTGCTATAAATTAATTTCGAATAAAATATCTCTGTTGCGGCAATTTTGTGATGTTTGAATAACATTTTCTAGATAGATAGATAGACCATTTTCTTTTCGTCGCAGACATTAAAAGCAATAGACATTCTATCCACAAAGCCATACTAGTTATGCCGCCGTTCCATTTCACTTACTGAAAAGTATCTTAGCGACGGCAGCGCCACCGACGATGAACGGTCCTGCCCAATGACTGAAAATAACATTTGTCGTGTGGCCGTTAGTCAAACATAGTTATTGTGCAGACACGATGATTGTGCGCAATCGTTAACAAAAATCCTCAACTATATACAAGACTGGAGTAACTGAACTCTTTTAAAAGAGACCAGTGGTTCGATAGTCAGTTTAGCACTAAGAATACTTAGACGATTGCCCGAGTCAACAGGGCGTCGATCCCCTAGGTGGCGCTGCGCCCACCGAGGTGGCGTGACCGTTACGCGTCACCACAATGTTGCGTTGTCTGTTATTGGATGGCCGATAGAGGCCGACGTCATTGCGGTCATCGTCCATCAGCAAGCGCGGTCTCGGCCCGCAGCACAGGATCTTCCGGAAGGCCGCCCGGAAACTCTTGTTGGACAGGTAGTAGATCCACGGGTTGATCATGCTGTTGCAGTAGCCCAGCCAGGTGATGACCGTCCATATCTTGTGACCGGAAGTGCTGTCCAGCGCGTTGTCGAAGAACGGATCGAGAATGTTCATGGTGAAGAAGGGCACGTAGCAGATGGTGAAGCCGCCCACGATGGTGGCCAACGTCTTGGCCGCTTTGGTGTCTCGACGGATCCGCGACAAGGACTTGTTGGGCGATTCGTGGTCGCCGTCCTCGTCGTCGTGACGTGGACTGAAGGTGGCCGCCACCTCCAGGGCGTGAATCCTGCGCGCCTGGTGACGGGCAATGGAGAAGATCCTCCAGTAGCTGAAGACGATGGCCGCCAGCGGAATGTAGAAGGCGATGCACGAACAGATGACCGCGAAGTAGGTGTTGACCACCAGGAAACACTCGGGCGCGTCGGGCGCCGGCGCCAGATGCTCGATGCCCCTCATGTTCCAGTCGTTGAAAATGGGCAGGAAAGAGATGAAGCCGGGGAGCACCCAACACAGCAACAACAACGCTGCCACGAGTTTGCGGTTCATAACCCGCGTGTAGCGGAAGGGATCCGAAATGGCCAGGTATCTATCGATGGCCAGACAGGAGAAGTGCATGATGGAGATGGTGGAGAAATAGACGTCCCAGGACATCCACACGCGACAGAAGAACTGACCGTAGTACCAATAGCCGTCGTTCCACTGCACCAGCACCGCCCAGGGCATGACGAAGAGGCCGACCAGCGCGTCGGCCACCGCCAACGAGAAGATGAAGGCATTGCTCAGGGTTCGCATCCAGCGGATGGCGGTGACGGCCAGCATCACCAGAATGTTGCCCGCGATGGTCAACAGGATGATGATGAAGAGCAGCGAGGCGATGGTGCTGCGCTCTATCGCGCTGTGACCCAACTCGATAGGCGACGTTTCAAACGTAGAGTTGTTCCCCATAAACATGGATGGCGACTGCATTGGGGGCCGGATGAGGATGCCCGATGAGGGTACCTATCGACGTACTTGTGACGGTTGGATTCGAGGTGGGGGTTGATTTGTCAGCGGGTGGGCGAGGCCGGTGACGTCACATCTGACGTTCGCCGACGAAGGTGGCGCCGTTGCAGCATCGTCTTCGTCCTGTCGCTATTTCGTAATGAGAGAATAAGAAGAAAATCAAGAATGACAAAATTATACAGTCGACTGGTTTCGCAATAACTTGCGATTTTAGACATTTATACGAATTGAACAAATGTATGTTACACGCATAGTCAAACATTCATATTAATGAGGGATTTTTTAGTTAGGACGTCTGGATGATATATCTTAAATAGCGAATTCGGGACAGGCCGAATTAAGAAGACACAATTACCAGTTCTAATTAAAATAATAGTAAAATATTATTATAAAAGCGAGTTCGCCACTCAGTTCGTCTTCTTCATTCGACCTGTCCCGAATTCACCATTTAAGATATATTCATATTAATTTAGACAGGACCAGGACAAGGCGATATCATTGGTATTTGGAAAATACATAAACTATTATTTAATGATTTTCGTCATCTTCAAGCGATAATTTGATGAAAATTTAAATCAGTTCAGGTTTGACCAATAACGATTGACGTTTTTAAAAATCATTCTATTGTTTCTTTCACAGTATATTTCGGTTATACAAGTAGTTTATTAGTTCTCAGTTTATTATAACATACATTTTTGATTACTACATAAATATTTTAAAGTTACAGTTTTAGTTACACCAGATAGAGAATCGAGAAAATATTAAGATAACAAAAAATGAAGATTTAATTTGTACGAGTGTTATTATTTAATTCGTCTGATAATCGATTAACATGAGTCATGACGTAGAAACATGGAATTCGAAGGACTTTTAACGGTAACGAAATTTACATTAAGTGAAGTGATCATTTGATTTATTTTTCGGTTCCTGGTCTTGAACGCCGTTCACGAGCGCGCTTCCGTCTCCCACTAATGACTAAGTAGTCTTCGCTTGGCGAAATGAATATAAAAATATCCTCATCCTAAATCTAAGCGTGATCGGCTTAATAATTAATTATTCCAAACAGAAGCTTATCAGTTAATTACTTAGAATAATTTCTTCGAAGATCTGCTGCGCTGCTGAAAATGGAACCTCGGCAAATTAGGAATGTAATCTGTCGCAATACTATGACTTCAAAACGCTTACATCTAATTTACAATAATCGAAATTGGAAATGGCATTTGCGAATCTTTGTAATGTCGAAGTGGAACGCGGATAGCATTTCAGATCTCCCTCTAGTTGTAGTTCCAGAATTTATGGAAAATATTATCTTTCACTAATATTATTGAATATAATTGAGATTTATGGCAGCCAAATATGTGCTCGTGTCTTATCACGATTCGCCATGTAACGTTGACGTTCCAAAGTTTTCCCTTTCCAATTAATTCAAGCAATGCCAATAATACCAAATGTGGCTTTACTGCAGTGCACCAATGCGTGAGACATTTGCCAATTACAAGGGGTTGCTTTATATGTGTTTTCTGTTCGAAACTGTTGCTTAATATCTTTCGATTAATTTTTTTAACCGATCTGATTTTGAAATGTTACTGACATTTTTCAACAATAACATGCAACATAGAATTGAACTAAACGTGTTCGCAAAAAGTATTTAGTTTGGAAAATTTCCTATCACTATGAATGGAATGGAGAGCGATATGTCTTAGGAATGAGAATTTATTTTCTGCCCATTTTTAAAGTCCTTTATGCAAAAGATATATTGATTATCGGCAACAAGTATGCTTTTCGCTTTTTATAAAATAAAAACTGCTTTTCCGAGCATGTCTGCTAAAATAAGGATATTGGAAAGAGAAGATCGCATCTGATATAACGATGTCTCGAAAGAAAAATAATACGCCACCAAAAAATCATCTGTAGAGAGCGACTACACGCATATTTAGATGGATTGTGATGTAAGCTGGGCGCATTTATTGAACATGTAAGCCGCTACAAATAGGTGTACGGTTACCCGTTCTTCTGTAGTCTCCATATATAATGAGATGTCAAGTTATTTTTGTTCTGCCACGAAATTCTCGTTTAGATAAACGCATAAAAAAATATACACACGCCCCGCATAAACTGCAGCGAACTCCTGTCGCCTCCATGTACGAAAGTCGGCAAAAGTTCCAGTAAGTTTTGCATTATAGCACAGGTAACTTTTGTATTAAAATGAATTTAGATAACAGCCCGTCTCCCCTGAACAACATTTTTTTTTTTTAAAGAGATAAAAATAGGTTCTGTATAGCTGCCGTGCATCACTCATGCGTGGTAAAAAGAAATATTCACCAAGACATTTTTTACCCCGTGTGTCAAGCCCGACAACAACAGTATTAAATTGTAGTGAAAAGCCTCTCTCTCTCGCTAGACGGAAGTGTTTTTTTTATATAAACAGCTAGACTTCCATTGTTGTTTGGATCGGTATCTCAGCACGCTAGATCTAACCTAAAGTTCTCATTGCTATTCGCAGGTAGTGTCAGCATTTCCTTTGCGAGCAGCTGGCTACATATCATTAGGATAATACAATGCCACTAAGGAAGTAAAGGGGAAAATATATTCTGACTGCGTACGGATTGGAGTTGGAGAGGGGATTCGTATATGTTGAGTATATATATGGTGATATTCTGTTGAATGCATATATGTCTTGCGGTCTATCAGATACCATCAGTTTCATTTAAAGAAAGCCCGACGAAAGACTATTTTTTTTCTGTAGATTTTACTTGCATTATAAATGGAGTCATTACGTGACGTACAACTTACTGTGCGAGAATGTCTAAATCATTCGCTGAACTTCGGCGGCATAATTGCATGTTTTGCTCCATGGAAATGTCATTTTGTTTGGGGTTGTTGCGAGCACACGCGAGGACTGATTTCAAATCTTCAGTACGACTTGTTGTAGCCCAGTCGGTTTTGCGATTGACTGTGGCTCGGCGGTCCCGGGTTCGATTCCCGGCGCGGGACCATGAGGGGTACAGAACGTGTGTTTGACCAAAATAAAACCACATTTCCATAGATCAAAACTTCTAATCACCCATAGTATTAGTGAGACGATTATTTTAACTCATTTCAGCCAGCCGTTTGTAATTGTTGTGGAGAATTCTGTATTCAAAATCTCGCCGGTGAATGGATATTGAACCGTTGCTGTTGTGCGGGTGACACCCTGTACCCCGCCATTCGAGTCTCCCATAAAAAATTCAATTTTGCATCTAAGCTGTAAAAGCGCAATGGTGACATGGCTCAGGCGCTGCGAAGCAACATGTTTTCTTTCAATAAAATTCGATGGTTTTTGTATGCTGCCTGTTTCGCTTAAATCATGTAGCGATTCCTGGCGGATATTCGTCGACCAGACTGACAAGAGACCAGGGTCTCTAAGTAGCGCTCGCGTTGTGCATTTGAAAGCGCATGTGTCAAATTGAATTTGATTTGCGGTGAAAGTTCGCCGTTGTTCTTCTGCGAACACGTTCGTGTTACACTGGAGGTAACTAATATTACAAATGCATTCACATCTCCGAGAGTACTTCAGACAATATTTGAAAGTGGGTGTGCATGCGACTACAATGCCAGAATTTAATTTCGGTAAAGTTTGCATAGGAAACCTTCAGAGAGATTGTCTCCCAAGCAACATCAAATTCAAGTCGCGCTTCTTATAATACAAGTTGTAGCTAATATTACAAATGCCTTCACATCTGCGATAACGATACAAACAATATTCTTAAGTGTGTCTTGCAAAGCCTGAATTTAAATTCCGTGAAGTGAAGATAGGCCAGAGATACGCACCAATATAAAATTCAACTTTTTACGACAGTCATGCAAAAACATTACTCGCAACTTATCATTAAAAAAGAACTTGTTTGTTTCGGCGTCTGAAAAAATTGAAACATTTCCCAAACTATTAAATTTCATTTGCGTCAGGAGCATTTCACGTATCGCTCCACGTAAATATTATATTGTTTTGATCTCATGAGCCCATTAAACGAAATACTTCAAATGGAGATTTTAATCTCGCGCTCGTGTTTGGGGAAAACAAAATGACATTTTGTTGAAGCAAACCGTGAAATCTTGTCTAGTGTAAATGATGCTTTAACGGTGCATTATGATCATGAACACAGTAAAACATAACTTCATAATCTCACACATACTTTAATGCTTTAACGGTGCATTATGATCATGAACACAGTAAAACATAACTTCATAATCTCACAATTTTAAGCGATAGTTTCTAAATGCAAACTGTGCAACTCTTACCCAAATGTGACACTTTCAATTTATTAAAATTTGAGTTTAAGATGCGTACAGGATCAAGGTTTCGGCGTCGAAAACATCTTGCGATTAATATTATGACTTTTAATTGAAAAATAAATATAGAATCCGCTAGACACTAACTGGGAAACCGGTGACGAGAGTGAAGTATCTAAAACCCTTTTACTCACATATACTTCTAACCCACATAAAACAGGTCATGATATAAATATAGGATGACACTGAGAACATACAGAACTATATTATACCGCGTGAAAACATCAGTTCTTAAAAATATTCTATATTTATTTTTCAATTATAACATAACTCCAGTGTTTTCTAAAATTCTCGGATTATGACTTTTGTTTATTGTAATGCGTATTACTCCGTATAACTTTCTCAAGCCGAATGTAATTGAAAATCATTTAATGAGATGCTGGATATTGAGACCGGACGATGAGATTGTCATTTCAGTGGAACTCTTGATTGTCCTAGTAGTGCCACCCCCATACATTTAACATGAATCTCGACGCGGAGATTCAATTCTATTTGCAATCTCGCCAGGAGTTCGGTCGTTCTGGAGGTCTTATCACCAGGCCTACTGCTGACTGCATAAAAACGCCACCACCAAATGCAAATGCCCTTTTCGCATCCATATGCGACCAGCGCTTTTGTAATTACCGCGTTGCCCTGGATACAATCTTATCGGACGATGATGGGTGGGGGGTGGGGGTGAGGCATAAAAGATTATTGCGAGGGCTGACACATACTAAAGATGTTAATGCAAACATGCATCTGAATTACGATAAAAATATATTCTCGCCTAACGGCAGAAAAAAATGTCTCCATCCGCGCGAGTATTATAGCGTATTTAGGACTGCTCCTCTCTCTCTCTCCACGGATTGTGCAATATAAAATTGTGTTTCAGTTTGATATCTTTTTTTATGTTCTACCCATTTTTCGTAGCACTTTCCGGTATATTACCCTCGCGTATTACGCATATAAGCTCTAAAAAGGATTTTCAAATTTATTCTTGGAGGATGTCTGGTTGGGGGAAGTGCAGAAACATTAGTTCAAATAGAATAGGAAGAAGAACGTCTGCGTCTGGGTTATCCTATATTATGAAACTAAGGATTGGATTTTCCTGTTCGGAGACTAACTCTCGAACGGCTCAATGAAATTGCATCAAATTTTACGTACCGTTAGTACACCACCATTTTTCAAAATGTCAAAAATTCACTACTAATACTCAAATATCGGAAATATAGAAAGAGGCAGAAGTTAAGAGACAATGGACAAGTGTTGAGTGCTCGAGAAGATAGCGTTAAATTAAATATAACTGTTATTTTAAGTTTAACGTTTGCGTTTATTATGTGTTATTGCATACACGTAAATTTTAAAATGTCAAAAATGCTCTACAAATCAAAAAATAGAAATTATCTACAAATCTAAATCAAAAATAGGATGGTGTTGTGACAGTTTACTTTGTACTTAATACACCGGTAAACCACTCGGATTGGAACAAAAATAAGCTTATACTACACTTTAATCTTTACTTTGTAATTTAATACACCGGTAAAGCGACGGCTTTTAACAAAAATAGGTGTTTACTTTGTATATACTATACCAAGAAACAAACGTTGTCTCCAAGAGAAAACTGGTGGCTCCTCAGTGTGTGAACTTCATTGGATACCAAACTGGCTAACTCTGCGCAAATAATAGTCGGTTCCTCAGTATAACTTCATTGGATACCACACTTCTGCGGCAAGTATATCGGTTACACTTTGATCACTTTTTAGCCCAAAGGCCAAGAACGCTTTGATCTTAGCCAAAGGTTTTACTTTGTAATTAAGTACACCGGTAAAGCGACGGCTTTAACAAAAAATACACGAAAAGCTGATGTAGAGAATGCAGAAGATAATAAAAAAAAAACTATGTCAACAACAAACAGGGCAATTCTTTATAAATATAAATAAAAATCTTACAAACTGTTACCGGTCGCTCGCAACAAATTATATCCAAGATTTAAAACAAGAAGTGAACCACCAAGCTACCGAAATACCATACAATAACGTAAACTACAGTAGCACACTTTGTTGATTTATGTTTGTGCCAAATATTTTCACTAATTTCGACTGACTCGTGGAATACGTTGATGGACCGAATCGCCCATAAACTTATAAAAAACGTGGTGTTACGCAATTTTTAAAAGCATATTTTACAAAAAATGTTTGTTAAGGGGGGGTTTGATCCCCGTAACATTTTAAATCTCCCCTCGAGAGGGCGATCTGGAAATGTTGCCTAACCTAGGCTGCCTAGGAAATGGATCTCTAATGTCCCGATATCGTACTGATACGGCTCACGATTTTACTTCTATTCCGAAAGAAGCCGTGTACACGAATGGATTTCTCTCGCCCGAAAAATTTCAAAGGTATCTTTTACGTTTTTTCTTCTAAAACTTCCTTGCCAAGAGAAGTAACTGAAAAGTTAAACCCGGAAAGGGGGAACTGGGAGGTCAGTGCCATGTGGTCAGACAATACTAGGACAAAGTCTACAATGGGGGTGGGGCCACGCATGAGAAAGGCAACTACGAGAACGGCCAAGCACAAGAAATTCGTCTTTGTCGAAGCTGGGGATTTACTTCCTCCTAAATATTTAAAGTAAAATCGGCGTCGTCACACTACATATGTTTTTCTGTGAGTTTAGTGCGTAAAGGTGAGTTAAGGTATGCTAAAGTTAAGTTAGGCTAAATTAGATTAGGTTATGTCAAGAAAATCATTCAAATATCATTCCGAAAATAAGCATACATTTAATATAGAATAGTATATAGAATAGAAATATAGAATAGCATACAACAATTTCTTTATCACTATATTTCTGGTGCAAATTTTCTAGAGAGTCAATATTTAGGTCTAAATTTTTTTCAAATTTATTTTATTCAATTAAGTACGAGTATAAAGGCGCACATAAGAAAACACTTTAAAAAATATATTTTAAATTTTAAGATGCTCTGCTCTCACTTAAGGCCAGCATTTAAAAGATAGGCTTATAAGACTTTCCAGTTCATGAATATTGTTGCTCATTAAATTGTTGTTGATGACAGTTGTTCAAGTTGTCAAGTAGAAATTAACTTGACATCATCGACATTGATTGCTATAAATCTTCAATAATTCTTTGTCCGATTAGTTCAAATGTCTACCGCGGTGCGTCCGTTAGTTTAAAATTTACGGATTGGTCATTTCAAATCATTTCTTTTGTCTACTACAATTATCAATAGTTTGTGCTCTACTGAATTTTGTTATAAGAAGTTACACTCGTGTATAATTCATTTTTATTTGACGCCACCAAGCGAAGAATCTACGAAACGTTCCCCGGAAGTCATCACAGCGCATTGACTATTCTTTTTAGCCTTTTTCCCCGGCATACGAAACACCACCACACCACCGAGTTTTACAGATACATAACAATGCATACAAGGTGCGTGACGCTCGAGCAATGCAAAAGGGCACTTCCGTCAGTAGAGAGAGAGAGAGATTGGGGGAATTAAGATAAACTCTGATTAGACGCAATAACCTAGCAACGGACACTACGTTCTGTAGATTAAGAATGCATGACTCACTTTTGCCAGCCATTCGAATCTGGTTGCACGATTCATTGGCGAAAATCGTGCGTATGGCAGCTATAGGAAATATATTTTTTTTATTGCCACATGCAGTGTATTCTGGTACCACATGCGAAATTTTTGGGGTCACCTCCTCCGAAGCAGTTTCCATTTCCGCCCGACCAATTGTTCGACCACAATACCAAATCAGCAAACCGTGCACGTAAAAGAGGGTCCAATTCTAAAGCGGGTCTATTGAAAATAAAAGTCCGATAAAATTCAGTATTTCACCGTCGAATGTTATTCATGTGGGGATTTGAAAAAGCTCTCAACTGTTGGACGTGTCAAGTGAAACTAATTAATTGTACTAGTCGACTTTTATTCACTGTTAGCAATAAAAAGATCATAATTGCTTTCAACAAGAGTTCATCTGTTATAACTTTTCCTAACTACTTTTTCTACGTGCAGCCAACTTCGTGTGTGTTTTTTTTTGCAAAGTTCCTAGATTGTATTTTCAATACATGTAGAATTCAAAATATAGCTGAAATGTTTCACATTTTACGTGGGCTGGATTATTTATTCGGTCTAATGTATTTTATTTTTGCCTTAGCTCGTACCACCGCATTTTCAGATAGGACTAACTGGAAAGGTTAATATGGTAATGTAAATATTGCTTGAATCTCAATTATGCAATGCCACGGTACTTCAAAAGAATATGGACACTTTGTAAATTGGATTTTTAATATTTTATCTTGAAATAATAATTTTAAACAACTTAAATTCTCATCATCATAAACGATTAAGCAAATTCTTGTTTAAAACAGATTTCTAAAGATACCTGAAGCACTTTAAAATATGTTCCAGGGTGTCGTTTCCAGACGAATCTTCGGCGCGAAGAAAAATCTTCGGCGCTCTGTGATTGGCTGATTTGGTGACGTTTCACAACTTCGAAAGCGAAACGTCACCAAATCA